>ML258969.1:24271-49909 GCA_005239495.1 Nicotiana undulata
AGTTAAGAACCACACTAACATAGTGATATTTTCACACCTATTCCCTGTGGGATTCGACCCCAACCTTGTTGGGTTATTATATTTGACTTCGACCGCTTTACACTAATTTAGAAGTGTAATTTGAGCGTATCAATTGATCAATCATTTTTTGACTTTGGTTGGTACCAATAATTAGTCTTGTGCATAAGAATTTCCACTATATACTTTCCAGCGAACCGAGATTAGCTTATGGGTAAATCCTATAGCTTCGAGTGGTATCTCATATATACCTAAGTAACAACAAGATTTGTACGTCTTGCTTCAATCAAAGGATTTGAATTCTACCTATCCTCATGTTTCAAGTTCCCTCACCAAAAGAAAGTCCTATATTTCGCACATTTTTTAAGTATTTGATTTATTAGGACATTTAGAGAAATGCGATACACTCAGAAAGATGTTTAATTCATGCAGTTAATGTCACGACCACAACTGATGGGCCGCGACGGGCACCCGGTACCTTACTCAACCGAGTACCAACGTAATGTATCTTTTCATATCATATTATTATAGGTAAATGAGATGGAAAGGCTGTCGTGAGATAACTGGAATAAAACATGAGGGAATACTCGTCATAAGACAACCCAACATATAATACAAACTTATACATACGACATATGGTATAAGACCAAAATGATTACCGGTATATTGAACATAGGCCGACAAGGCCATACAATCTTTCACGTATATGGCATATGTCTACAAGCCTCTAAGAGTAGATAAATACCATAAAGGTTGGGATGGGGACCCGCCATACTAATCAATACATGTCCAAATCATACTGACCTAATAAACAACTCCAAAGCAAATAGAGCGCACCAGCACCTTCCACTGGGCTGATAGCCTACCTGGAGGACTCTCAACCTGTCTATCGGGACCTGCGGACATGAAACACAACATCTCCAGGAAAAAGGAACGTCAGTACAAATAATGTACCGAGTATGTAAGGAATGAAATCAGTAAATAAAAGACATGAGAGAAACATGGAGTAAAAGATTCAACATGTAAGTCTGAATAGCTCTATGAATCATTTCATATTTATAGTGTTATGCATATGCGTATAAATGTCATACCATGCATAGGTATATGCGTACACAAAATCATCAAGCCTTTGAGGGCATCCCATCATATATTCTCGGTCACTGTGGGCAAATTATCAATGCATACCAGCTGATCAGGTGGTGGTGCGTATATAACGCCGTAACCTTTTCCCATATCCCATATACATATAATATACGCGTATATAACACCATCTGGTCATGGGTCAATGTACATGTATAAATGTATGAAATGCATAAGAAGCGCATCAATAAGATTTCTCGGAATGTCATAAGATCATTACGCCTTTGATTAATATCATGAAATAGACTTTATCAAATTACGTATTTCTGAGACCCATGAACAGATGATAGAATAATAGGACACATGGGGAATCAAGAACATAGGAACCTCTAGCATTTCTATGAATATAGGCCCAAACGTCATCCTTCATCTATCACAATTACATCCTTATTCTACTACCAGGGCAGCATTACATCTCTTTTAAATGTTATTAGTCTTAGACTCCTTTGAGTTCATTCAGGCTATATTGAGCTTTCTATAACTTAGAGAAACCATTAGCTCTCTTGTTTTCATGGGCTTAATCCCGAGGACATAGATTTTTGTCACCTTCTCACTCGCCTTTTTATTACCCTTAATCCTTTCTTTCTAAAACCTTGTTGTTCTACCATACTTAGCTTGCGACCTACACATATTTATTTATACTACTCGCAACCTTCCTTCATCTTACTTGCACCATAGTTTTTCTTGTGCTATTCTGGAACATCAAGAGAGACATTACATCATCTCTAACTTTTCTTTACTCTCTTAACTAGACCTCTCGGTACCTAGAAATCATAGGCTGGAAGATATGCCACTGACGACGACGCTATCATTCCTGGATACTGAATCCTAGTGCTTCTAGCCTTCTATATGAAGTATGGACTACTCACAACCTCATGCACTTGAGTATCTCGTACGTTGTTCACCTTTACCTTACTTACCTTAAAGTCTCTCATCACATCTTCTATCTATTTCATGACCTCCCTTCAACATAGGTATCATTCACATCCACAATTTGAAGATCTATTACAATACTTGCACCTCTGGTGCATACACAATCAGGTGGGAGCTTCATACTGACTCCTTATGCGGCTGCTACTCTTCTAACTGGATTTCTCGTAGAGTTGTTATAGAATATGGTTGTTGTACTATCTCTATTGTACCTCTGATATTAAGAGTGGTTCTGCAGTTATCTCAATCACAATTTCTATAATTTTTTGGGTCCAATAATCAGACTTTACTTAGTTAATGTAACTCTTTTAGTCTTCTCTTCCCTCTAATCAGCATGTATGTAGGCTTAAGCTATCCTCCAATATGCGGCTTATGGTATTAGTGATTACTTTATCCTTTCATGGGCGCTATGGAATATCCATGATAGAATCTTCAAACAATTCAATCCTTTGTCTATGACCTGGACTCAATTCTTTCTTTTAACTTATACCGGAGTCTTATATGGTTGTATGATTGTCAACATATATGTTGCATGGATAATAATCCAAAATCTTAAGTGTGTTCAAACGTAACTAACTTATGATCATTGATCGAATGATTTCTTTCGTTCCATCTCAGCTTTCCTTAAACGTAAGCAATTATTTTTCATGGTCTTTATGTCCCTTGTTGCATGCATCCTTAGCTTATCTTAGTTCCCACGCATGCTAGAATTTTTGTGCAACTCATATGGTCTCGAATATTACTTTTGGTTTCATTTACCGCTCATTAGCCACGATAGGTGCCACTTTCTTTTGGAGTGCATACAATTTTGTAGTGAGACTGTTTTAACATGACCATTTTTCCTTCAAGTTACTATATTTAGGATGAAGTCTTCTTCCCTTTTTCCTCAGCTAGTCTTTCATTTTAGTACTCAAGGAGGACCCTCTGACTCTTGTGAAGCTGCGAGCTTATTACATCGTATACTCGACGGAATTTTCGATGTTCTTCCTCGCCTATAATTATCCGTAGATAATTACCCCCACGCCCTTGTGCTTGTAGGGTTGCTTATGAACTGATATTTGGACTGTCTTCCCTGTGCCACTCTCTTCTATTTCTGTAACACTCATACATTACCTTTAACTATCCCAACTCTTATCTGAATATTTCTCAAAGATTACAATGTCATAACTACGAGACTGAATTCACGATATTGGCTTTCACTATGTTTATCTTGCATGATCTGCTGATTCGTCTGTATCCTCTTGTCTAGTCATAACTAGGCACATCCTGAATCAACTACTAAATACTCGTTGGTCCATTCTCTTATCTATATTCCGCATAATCTCTCTTGGGATATGTCCTTTGTCTTAACTTACCTCTCACACTGGCTTCTTATTTATTACTAACATCTCGGGCAGGAACCCTTACTTCCTCTCTTTGACGTTGTGTTTGCATAATCTTCTGCAATTGTAGCATACCTGTAGGATTTGAATAACTACAATCTCATCCCTTTTATCATTTTTATCGCATTCTTCCTTTACCATTCCATAGTTACTAGAACCACTTAATTCTGACTTAATGCCACATCACTCCATATTCTTCCCTTTAGGGGAGTACAAAGATTTAGTGCTATGATGATCTACCTACAGATGTTTTACCTCTTCATCTTTGGCGTCTTTTCACATCATTGATGACCCTTACTCGCCTTGCGGTAATCCTTCTGTAACAAGGATAACGAAATTCCTTACTCACGAGGGTGACACCTAGTGTAACTTGCACACATAGTCCCTTAAGCTTAACTTTGCTCACATTTCTTGCTTTAGGGAAGCGTCTTCCTGAATGACCTTTAAAAGGTATTCTTCTGTCATCCATTCTATTATCGTCGGAACACAATTTGAAATTCTCATGATGCCGATTATTATCAAATTAGTTATTCCCTTAATTCATGTTTAGTTTACCTTGTTCACCAAGCAATACTGATTTGTGTTACTCTGGGGTCTAACCTTTCCTTCTGGTAATCATGTTAGAGTCACGAACTTATTTCTCAAAATAAGGAATGACTTTATGGCCTATACTCTTTTGTTGTCTCAAAGCCTGTCACTTCTCATCTTTTCCTTCACTTGACTATAGACTATGTAATATTGTCATTTATTTATCTACCGTTGTCATCCATGTATCACATCTTACTCATAATTCTTCATTAACTCTCTTCTTATTTCCCTGCTAGCATTTCTGTCTATCACTTTATTCTGAAAACATAACAAGACATTCTTTTGCTTGTAGCTCCCCTTGATCCATCCACTAGCTCTTCAGGTTGCCTAACATTCTCTCTCTACTAGGGACGAGAGCCACACTAAGATAATATTTATCCCTTCCATGCTTCCAGTGCCTATCTTTGTAGTACTCATATCTAGCTGTACTATTTTAGAGTGCACCATCTGGGTGTCTCACAAAGAGATCTATTAGCACATTTGCAATATCCTTTGGGAATGCCAACTAATGCAAACAATCCATCCACCATTTTGGGTTACTTTAACCGCAACCAGATCCTAATATCCCATCCTTCTCTTAAATCATATCTGTTAGCTCCCATAGGGCATAACTGAGACAGGTGTGGTCGATTGTAAATACATATGTTATTGTTAAAGGTAACTCATAAGGCTTTCATTAACTAGGCGTCTCGTACCCTTCTTCACCTTGCTTCTTTTACTTGTTAAAACTTGTATCTACCTTCTGAATCTCTCATTGCTTTTCACCATATGGGTAGATATTCTTGCCTTAAGACTCCTTATCAATAAGATTACACGTCTTAGTACACACATGTTCTGCAGAAGACCTCAAATTTATTCATCATAAGCATGATGCAAAATTGAGTTCCTCTGACTCAACTATTCCAAAACCACATTCAATCTCTTACCAACTGTCCTTTGGATGTAGGTATCGTTGTATTACAAATATAATAGAATTTAGGAATTTAAATTTGTACGATTGAGCTCTACCACACGATCTAGAGTAAGAAATAATAGTTACAGTCTGAAATTCCCTATAGCCTCTGCTTATACGTGTGGTGCACAATACACCTATAAACAAGACTCTACTAGACACGACTTTTAGACTCCCTAGGACAGAACTGCTCTGATACCACTTTTGTCGCGACCACAATCGATGGTCCGCGACGGGCACCCGGTACCTTACTCAACCGAGTACCAACATAACATATCTTTTTGTGTCATACTATTATAGGTAAATGAGATGGAAAGGATGACGTGAGATAACTAGAATAAAACATGAGGGAATACTCGTCATAGGACGACCCAACATGTAATACAAATTTATACATATGACATATGGTATAAGACAAAAATTGGCACTCGTATACTGAGCATAGGACGATAAGGCCATATAATCTTTCACATACATGACATATGTCTACAAGAATCTAAGAGTAGATAAATAGCATAAAGTCTAGGACAGGGCCCTTCCATACTAATAAATACATGTCCAAATTATACTGACCAAATAAGCAACTCCGGAGCAAATGGAGCGCACCAACACCTTCCGCTGAGCTGATAGCATACTTGGAGAACCATCAACCTGTCTATTGGGACCTGCAGGCATGAAACACAGTGTCCCCTGGAAAAAGGGACGTTAGTACAAATAATGTACCGAGTATGTAAAGAATAAAAATCAGTAAATAAAAGACATGAGAAACATGGAGTAAAAGACTCAACATGTAAGTATGAATAGCTCTGTGAATCATTTCATATTTATAATGTCATGAATATGCGTATAAATGTCGTACCATGCATAGGTATATGCGTACATAACATCATCAATCCTCTGAGGGCATCACATTATATCATCTCGGCCACTGTGGGCAAATCATCAATGTATACCAGCTGATCAGGTGGTGGTGCGTATATAACGCCGTAACCTTTTCCCATATCTCATATACATATAATATACGCGTATATAACTCCATCAAATCATGTGTCAATGTACATGTATAAATTCATTAAATTCATAAGAAGTGCGTTAATAAGATTTCTCGAAATGTCATAAGATCATTACGCGTTTGATTAATATCATGAAATAGACTTTATCAACTTACCTATTTTCTTAGATCCATGAACAGATGATAGAATAATAGGACACATGGGGAATCAAGAACATAGGCACCTCAAGCATTTCTATGAATAGAGTCATTTATCAAAGTTGTGCATTTGCTCGTTTCGTTTGTATCGTATGGACCATGCCAAAAGGTAAGAATGGATATCCTTAACATACCTGAGTCGACTATCTTAAAAATCCTTCGAACAAACAACAATCGTGACAAAACACGTGACAGCAAGTAGGGAAAAATTCGTATGATATTCTTGAGAAAGATTGCACCGTACTTCTTTAGAATCACCAAATTCTCACGTTACTAAGTAGTCTTGTATGAATTTTTTTAGCAAATCACGTTGCTGTCATTTTGTATGAGTTTGTTGAAGCTTTCTTCATTACCTCGTAGAGATACAAAGTGAATTTAGAGAGGTCTTTATGTCTTTGGGTGTTGGCCCCACTTATGTGGTGACTTAGCCACAAAAACCTTCTAAATGTGCCACCTTTCACATGAGTTTAAGAGTCACTAGGTTGTCATAGTTTGCTGCCACGTTGGGGGATTAAGCTTGTCCAAAGATCTTAATTAATTAGTTTATCTCCCACTCAAATAAATAATCACTCAATTGTCCAAACAATTACGAATTATCTCAAATTACTCAAAATACTACTCACTTTTAACATACTTCATACACTTTACTATCATGGTCATGTGGTACCTTGTATGACACTAGTCCATAAATACCGAGTATAGCTTGGATCGTATTTTATCCCAAATTTACAACCTACAATGAAACTCATTTTCTTTGACTCGTTATCCCATTAACCTTCATGGAACTTACTTATCGCTTGTTATAAATAGCATAAATGCTTATAATCTCAAAAATAATTTCATTCCCGAGCCTACGTCGATTAACTTACATTCCAAAAGAAGTACCTCAGTTTTCAGTGTTGAGGAAATTATTTTGAAACAACAAGGTGTAACGGCCCGATCGCTCGTTCCGTAGAATTTGCACCACTATTCATGTTTCCGCCTTGTTATCCATTGTTTAGTTGTTTATGATGTGTTTGAGTCGGGTGGTTTGGGTTCGGAGTGGTTGTAATGAGAATTGAGACACTTAGTCTCTTAAAGTAGCCTTATAGTTGGAAAAGTCAACTAAGAGTTGACTTATTAGTAAACGACCTCGGAATGCGGATTTATGGCTCGGATAGCTTCGTTAGGTGATTTGGGACTTAGGAGTGTGTTCGGAATGTAATTTCGATGTCCGGTGTAGAATTAGGCTTGAATTGGAGAAAGCTAGTTTTTGGTGATTTCCGGTCGGCTGTGGAAAATTGGCTATCGGGGTCATAATGGAATTTCGTAAGTTGTATTAGGTCCTTAATGTCATGTTGGAGGTGCGTGCAAATTTTCAGGTCAATCGTAGGTGTTTTGGTTGGTTTCGGCATCGCTGGTGGAATTTAGAAATTTCAAAGTTCATAGGCTTGAATTCGATGTGATTTTGGTGTTTTTGCGCTGTTTTGCATGTTTTGAGGTCTCGATTAAGTTTGAATGATGTTATGGGGTGTGTTGGTAGGTTTGGTTGAAGTCCCGAGGGCCTCGGGTGTGTTTCGGGTGGTTAAAGGAGTGTGTTTGGCCTTAGTAGAACTGTTGTTGCTGTAATACTTGGCTCTGGTTTTCTTATATGTGATCGCAGTAGTGGGGATGCGATCGCATAGATTTGTTGGTGAGGCAGCAAAAAGTGTGCTATTTGATCGCCATACATGGTCCGCGATCGCGGAGTGAGAGAAATCAAGGCAGTGCGATCGCGTGAAGGCTGGTGCGTTCGCATAGTGGTGAGATGTGTGGGCTGGATGGGTAAGTTAAAGCAGTGCGAACGCGAGGTTTTGGTTGAGATCGCGTGGGGAGCGTGGGTCAGTGCTATGCGATCGCATTGGCTCTCACACGAACGCATTGTGTATTTGTAAAAAGCTGGGCAATGTTTTAATAGCCCAATCCTCGACCCTTCTTTATTGTTTCACCATTTTTGAACCAGGTTGAAGCTTTTGAGAGAGATTTTCGAGGAAACCAAAGGGGTATTACTTGGAGGTAATATTCTTGACTCTATAACTCGTTTATATGTGATTAAATTCCTAATTAATGGTGAACACTTAGGAAAAATCAGTGCAAAAAAAGGTAATTAGGGCTTGAGATTAAGAGACCTTTAAATGGTGATTTGAGGGGTCAATTGGACTCCAATTTTAGTGTTCTTGATATGTATAGACTCGTGGGAGGATGAGGATCATTATGGTGTAAATTTTATTGAGTTCCAGACGTGGGCCTGGGGGTCGGGTTTGGCCAATTTCGGGAATTGTGCCTAAATTTGATAGTTTTCGATTGGATTTAGTTTTCCTAGCATAATTTGATGTTGTAAATCTGATTTTGATAGACTCGGAGCATTTGGGAGCCGATTCGAGGAGAAAACGTATTGCGGAGTAGCTTTTCGGGCTAGTTTGAGGTAAGTAATGACTTTAAATCTTGTCCTGAGGGTATGAAACCCCGGACTTAGCATCTTTTCACTATTTTGGAGTGACGTACACATTGGATGACGAGTGTGTGGCATGCACTAATTGGAGAATTTGAAACTAGTTCTTTTCGAGGCAATTATTGAGTTGTGAAACTGCTTTTAAATCATATGATAAATAGTATTTTTATGTTTTTTTGATATATTTGGGTTGTAAGCCATGTTTGGGGCCTCGTGCCGATCTGTTTAAACCCCTTGGGGGCTGTTTTCTGATATTCCTCGTGTGGTAACTATGATTTACGCTCAGTCTTTCTTGTTAAATTATTTTGACATTCAGATTGTTGATATTATTATTCATAATATAAAATACTATTTTGGGTCGAGAACCCCGTTTATTTATGGCCCGAGTGGCATTCTGAGAGTTTCTGACTGAGTGAGGCCGAGGGCCAATATTGTGAGGATATTTTAGATCGGGATGCATGTCGCAGCATGTTGCACTATTATGATATGTGAGAGGCCGATGCCTGAGTGATTATTGCCATGATTTGGCTATTTATAGCGCTTGGACTGTAGGAGCCCCTCCAGAATCTGTACACCCCCAGTGAGCGCAAGTACCTACTGAGTGCGAGTGCCGAGTGACGAGTGATTGGGAGGTATGAGTGGCTGTTAGGTGCTGAGCGGATGATTCTGAGTGATTTTTTTCCTTGGGGCGGTTTATGATACTTGTTTCACTGAGTGAATATTTACGACTCATTTCATCTTTAAACTAATACTTCTTGGGTATTTTACTGAAGTCATGGGAAATTACAATTTTTCAAAAGAGTTTTACTGAAATTGGCTTTTAAAGCATACTGATTTGTTGTATACACTGTTGGAAAGAAAAGTTGTTTTATTGTGACTTGATGATTTGATTCTATGTGTTTGTTGCTGCTCAAGACCTGATTTATTTTCATTACTACTGAGTTGGCGTACTCATCATTACTTCATGCACCACTGTGTGCAGATTCAGGTGTTGATATCGGGCGTTAGCCATCTTATTACTCACGAAGCCGGAGTCAGGACACCGAGGTAGCTGTTAGCGTCTGCAGCATCTCTGTCTTCCCCTTTCTTGTTTTGTACTTAGTTCTTCGTTCCGAGATTTATGTATTGTGACAGTAGTATTCTTGGTAGTATTATTAGATGCTAATGACCTGTTGGCTCCGGATCTTGGGAATGGTTGTAGATTGTTTAGCTTGTTTGTTTTACTTAAAAAATTTAAAGATTTATATACGTTTTATGAAATATTGATAATGATTTGGGAAATTTTGAAATGAAAAATGAAAATATGTGATTGTTGGCTAGCCTAGTTCCACGATAGGCGCCTTCACAGCTGGTTTAGGATTTGGGGTCATGACAAGTTGGTATCAGAGCCTAGGTTACATAGGACTCACCGGTCATGAGCAGGTTTAGTAGAGTCTTGCTGATCGGTACGGAGACGTATGTACTTATCTTCGAGAGGTTGCAGAACCCTTAGGAAAAATCTCACATTCTTGAATTCTTGTCGTGCGTATCCATTATTTCAGCCAAAAGCGTAACCCTTTGAATGTTTTTCATGTATTTTAATGCGCACGTGAGCGCTCGGTATCAGCCGTGCATCGAGGCTTGTGATTTCCATGGGTGAGGTACGAGATGTGATTTTTCTAGCGTGTTGATAATGGGCCAGTCTGGAGGACTTGAGGCCGGATTGTCTCTGTGGCTGGAGTGTTGAGAATTGCTTTTGTGTGAGCACGAGCATTAGGGGACTTAAATGTCCGTTTGTGTCCTTATTGATGAGACTTTGTGACTAGATGACTACATGGTGAGTGTGATTTGATGGTTATATGTGTTCAGGTTGTTTGATTGTGACAAAATGAATTGGCGGGAGATGTAGCAAGAACCATTGAGTATTTGACTACTGTTTTGAGTTAGAATATGGCCTCGAGTTGTGAGTGTATTGAAAGACCTCCTGTGTAGTTTAGTTGTGGAGTGAAGTGGATTTTCCTGTTGTGTTCTGAGTTGCTGGTGATGTCTTTTGAGCTGACCAATGCCCCAGCATCGTTCATGTATTTGATTACGGTGTATTCAACCGTATTATAACTCCTTTGTTATTGTATTCATTGATGGAATCCTCGCATACTCACGTTGCCAGAGGTAGCAAACTCAGCATTTGAGGATGGTATTATAAGGATTTAGGGAGGAGAAGCTCTATGCAAAGTTCTCCAAGTGTGAAATTTGGCTCAGTTCAGTAGCATTCTTGGGACACATGGTGTCCACTGAGGGTATCCATGTGGTCAGACGAGTGTGGGGTAGAGCTTCCAAAAGCTCAAGATTTCCTTGACCACAGCTCCAGTGTTAGTATTGCCATCAGCTTCAGGTTCTTATACCGCTTATTGTGATGTCTCGAGGGTAGGCATCAGTTGTGTTCTAATGTAGGAGGGTAAAGCGATTATGTAATAGCTATGATCTTCGGAAGTGTATAGAGAGGTATCAGCTTAAGGCTAAGCAGGCAGGGGTATCTCCTGCGGGTTGTCCTGAGGTGTGTGATCCTTATGTTGATTTGTAATAGTTCTCTTCTACCAGTAAATGATGTATGTTGTAATTTGAGTTTAGATCGCTTGTGGGAGTTGGCATGACCATTACAATGGTGAATCCGAGATTTGCATACGATTTGAGGGTTGGATGGCTCAGGTCATATGAGCTTATAAAGATTTAGTTGAATCTCACCACAGTATGGTGGCAGTGATAGCGTATGGGCATCGTGAGTTATTGTTTGTCTTGATATTTGGCTTTGAGCCAAGTGGGGGAGTCCGTTAATGAAAAGTAGATTGCACGATTATGTGTCGTAGTGGTAGGATCGAGGTATATTGGTGAACGGATATGACCTGCAGAGGTGGAGTCTGGGAATGACTCGAGTAATGGAAAAGTCTTCGATACAGGTTGTGATGTACTCTACGAGTAAATGGACCTTATTGAATGATTGAGTTGAAATTGTAAAAAGTGTGGTGTGTGCAGTGTATGAGTGTGTTTGTTGCTTCAAAGGTGTGGATTACTTTCCTAATATGTGATTTTCAAGTGGGGTCAGGTCGTTCTATTTATCTAGTCAGTGTAAATGAGATTTGTGTAGAGTGGGAAACTCTCGAGAGTGGTTCTAATGGAATCAAGGTTATAGGTAACAATTGGGAATCTTCAAGAGGTGTGTTTGGCTAGGAACTGAGATTTACGTTGGAGGGTGTCAAGACTTGTGGCATTCTACCTTATCGTGGATTTTCCACATCAGTATCAGGAAGGTGAAGGTAATGACTTTAAATTCGCAGGAAGTCTCTTCAGGGTAAGTATTTCTAATGTGGTGCTTTTCGGGATATTTGAGAAAGTATGCAGCGTCTTACGAGCCTTAGACGGTACGGTCTTATGCTTAGGTCTCGTGTGATGATTTCTGGTTGAGGGTTGTGGTACTATGGCAAGGAGAAGAATCAATTTGAAGGTAATTCAAAAAGGGACTCGGAGAAATAGGATAACTTTGTAGTAGGTCGGATCGGTATGGTAAGGGATATGATTTGTTCTTTGGGTGTTTATGAGGCAATGAGTTTTTACAGGTGTTTCTTAGCAATGCTCTTGGGTTTTGATGACCTGCGTAGCTTGGTTGAGTTAGAAGGATTCAGTCATGACAGTTTGGTGTTGTACAAATGGGATTCAATTAGTTCCTGATGGTTTCTACCACGGTTAGATATGGGTATTTTCTGCTGGCGTGAGAAGCATGTGATGTATAGTGATTTTGCTCTATATGGGATCAAATGTAAAATTCTTGGCTAGTTGGGGGCGTAGTTGTTTGTGGCTCGGAAGGGATCATGAAGTTCTCATATTCGTCATAGGATGGCGTGGCGTATGCGGTATGTTGTGTAGAGTTGAGATTTGCATATGTGAGATCTTGGTTCAGTTCTGGAAGGAAGGTCAAATTTCTCAGGCAGCATTGGCAGTTTCAGATGACTAGGTAAATGATATCACTAATTGGTGCGGCTTGATGAATACATTTCAGAAAGGGCAATGTGTTTGAGTTAAGGGTACTTCATTGGTATTGCGTCGCTCTCTTATTGGATCGACTATTGATATTGAAGTTTGCTTGGTGGAACAGAAAAATTATATGAGTATCCCTCGTGGAATGAATGAATATCAGGGATGTGTTATATATTCGAGCGTTGGAGTGGAGATCAGATATAGTAATTTGTGCGCTTCATGGGCTTCGAGACTGGGAATTTTCATAAACAGATTATTATTATTTTTTGTAGTTGTGAACTACGAGGATGCGAGAAAATCTAGTCAGGTGTTAGTATATGCCATGATTCAGACATTATAAACTTTCAGAGAGTTATCTACCTGTTGTGGGTGACCAGAGTTGACTTAGAGTTATAGGTAGGCCAGTAGGGATGTGTGTTCTGCATCGAGTCGGAATTGTTGACTCTGAATTGCTATTGTTGAGGGATGTACCATTCGATTGTCATTGAGATTATTCCTGTTTAGGAGTGATCTATGAGTTACCTTTCGATGTTTCTAGGAGTTGTGATTGTTGGTTATATGTGCATAGGGTGCGGTTCTTTCGGAGCTTTATAACGAGATTTGAGTAAGGTAAGTAATTGGGTGTCGCATGATTGTGTCGTGTTGGTTATGTTCTTTCTGGTTCGGGTGGCATGGTATCGTCCATTTTCCCCGTGGTTATGGCAATGCACTTTGAGTACTTGATGTCGAATTTCGCATGGTTATTGATTTTGAGCAAGGTGGCTTGAAGTATTTCATGTGAACCACCGCTTGGATGGGATCACGCATGGTAGCGGAGTTATGTAAAGGTATGCTCATTGGTGTCAGATTCGTGTGTTATGGTTTTACAATGGGTGCCAAGCTTTTAGCATGATGTGGTAATAGTAAGTGTTAGTGGCAGGATAGTCCTCTCGTGTGAGTCTTCTTTATTTTATGAATTGAGCTCTTGGGATGTTGTTATTGAGTGCACGAGTTGCACAAGTTATGGATCTGGATGGTATTGATGCTGATCGGACGAATGTTTGTTGGTTTCTACGTGTTTCTTTCATCCTCGACACCATATGAAAGTGTTAAAATGAGGCTTTGTTTGATAAGAGGTTATTTACCGGTATTGGGTTGTTCTAAGAATCTATTGTGATTAGGAGTTATCGCTATGGGTGGTTGAGTTATGCGGTATATTATGTGATTTCATCTTGAGTTCGGATATGGCTTGATACAGCGTGTTCAGACTTGTTCAGTTCATAGTTATGAGATTTTGATCTTGTAACTGGATTCAGAAGTGGAAATTTAGTTCTAAGGTTTACGGGTCAAGATTGGATTACGAAATTTCATCTGTGTGGTTCTATCGGACCTACTTGGGGTAGGGTGATGTGGGATCACCTCTTAATATGTGCATGGTGGGTTACACGGCAATTTTGGTGGTGTTTGGAACAGCTCTAGGCACGTTCGAGGACGAACGTATGTTTAAGTGGGGGAGAATGTAATGACTCGGTCGGTCGTTCCGTACAATTTGCACCGCTATTCCTATTTCCTCCTTGTTATGCATTGTTTAGTTGTTTATGATGTGTTGGAGTCGGGTGGTTCGGGTTCGGAGTGGTTGTAATGAGAATTGAGACACTTAGTCTCTTAAAGTAGTCTTATAGTTGGAAAAGTCAACTAAGAGTTGACTTATTAGTAAACGACCTCGGAATGCGGATTTATGGCTCGGATAGCTTCGTTAGGTGATTTGGGACTTAGGAGTGTGTTCGGAATGTAATTTCGATGTCCGGTGTAGAATTAGGCTTGAATTGGCAAAAGCTAGTTTTTGGTGATTTCCGATCGGCAGTGAAAAATAGGGTATCGAGATCGGAATGGAATTCCAGAAGTGGAGCAGGTCCGTAATGTCATTTTGGAGGTGCGTGCAAAAGTTTAGGTCAATCGCAGGTGTTTTAGATGGTTTCGGCATCGTTGGTGGAATTTAAAATTTTCAAAGTTCATAGGCTTGAATTCGATGTGATTTTGGTGTTTTTGCGTTGTTTTGCGTGTTTTGAGGGCTCGATTAAGTTTGAATGATGTTATGGGATGTGTTGGTAGGTTTAGTTGATGTCCCGAGGGCCTCGGGTGTGTTTCGGGTGGTTAACGGAGTGTGTTTGGCCTTAGTAGAACTGTTGTTGCTGCTGTAATACTTGGCTCTGGTTTCCTTATATGACTCATGAACAGATTATAGAATAATAGGACACATGAGGAATCAAGAACATAGGCACCTCGAGCATTTCTATGAATAGAGTCATTTATCAAAGTTGTGCATTTGCTCGTTTCGTTTGTATCGTATGGACCATTCCAAAACGTAAGAATGGATAGCCTTAACATACCTGAGTCAACTATCTTAACAATCCTTCTAACATACGACAATCGTGAAAAAGCACGTGACGGCAAGTAGGGAAAAATCTGTATGATATTGTTGAGAAATATTGCATCGTACTCCCTTAGAATCACAAATTCTCACGTTACTAAGTAGTCTTGTATGAACTTTTTTAGCAAATCACGTTGTTGTCATTTTGTATGAGTTTTCTGAAGCTTTCTTCATTATCTTGTAGAGATACAAAGTGAATTTAGAGAGGTCCTTAAGTCTTTGGGTGTGGGCCCCACTTATGTGGTGACTTAGCCACAAAAACCTTCTAAATGTGCCACCTTCCACATGAGTTTAAGAGTCACTAGGTTGGCATAGTTTGATGTCACGTTGTGGGGATTAAGCTTGTCCAAAGATCTTAAGTAATTAGTTTATCTCCCACTCAAATAAATAATCACTCAATTGTCCACATAATTAAGAATTATTTCACATTACTCAAAATACTACTCACTTTTAACATACTTCATACACTTTACTATCACGGTCATGTGGCACCTTGTATGGCACTAGTCCATAAATACCGAGTATAGCTTGGACCGTATTTTATCTCAAATTTACAACCTACAATGAAACTCATTTTCTTTGACTCGTTTTCCCTTTAAACTTCATGGAACTTACTTATCGCATGTTATAAATAGAAAAAATGCTTATAATCTCAAAAATAATTTCATTCCCGAGCCTACGTCGATTAACTTACGTTCCAAAAGAACTACCTCAGTTTTCAGTGTTAGGAAATTATTTTGAAACAACAAGGTGTAACGACCCGGTCAGTCGTTCCGTAGAATTTGCACCGCCATTCCTGTTTCCGCCTTGTTATGCATTGTTTAGTTGTTTATGATGTGTTGGAGTCGGGTGGTTCGGATTCGGAGTGGTTGTAATGAGAATTGAGACACTTAGTCTCTTAAAGTAGCCTTATAGTTGGAAAAGTCAACAAAGAGTTGACTTATTGGTAAACGACCTCGAAATGCGTATTTTATGGCTTGGATAGCTTCGTTAGGTGATTTGGGACTTAGGAGTGTGTTCGTAATGTAATTTTGATGTTCGTTTTAGAATTAGGCTTGAATTGGCGAAAGCTAGTTTTTGGTGATTTCTTGTCGGTAGTGGAAAATAGGCTATCGGGGTCGGAATGGAATTTCGAAAGTTGGAGCAGGTCCGTAATGTCATTTTGGAGGTGCGTGCAAATTTTCAGGTCAATCGCAGGTGTTGTGGATAGTTTCGGCATCGTTGGTGGAATTTAGAAATATCAAAGTTCATAGGCTTGAATTCGATGTGATTTTGGTGTTTTTGCGTTATTTTGCGTGTTTTGAGGGCTCGATTAAGTTTGAATGATGTTTTGGGGTGTGTTGGTAGGTTTGGTTGAGGTCTCGAGGGCCTCGGGTATGTTTCGGGTGGTTAGCGGAGTGTGTTTGGCCTTAGTAGAACTGTTGTTGCTGCTGTAATACTTAGCTCTAGTTTCCTTATATACGATCGTAGTAGTGGGGATGTGATCGCATAGATTTGTTGGTGAGGCAGCAGAAAGTGTGCTATGTGATCACTAGACATGGTCCGCGATCGCGGAGTGAGAGAAATCAAGGCAGTGCGATCGCGTGAAGGCTGGTGCGATCGCATAGTGGTGAGGCGCGTGGGCTGGCTGGGTGAGTTAAAGCACTGCAAATGCGGGGTTTTGGTTGCGATCGCGTGGGGAGCGTGGGTCAATGCTATGTGATCGCATTGGCTCTCACGCGAACGCACTGTGTATTTGTAAAGAGCTGGGCAATGTTTTAATAGCCCAATCTGCGACCCTTCTTTATATTTCCACAATTTTTTAACGAGGTTGAAGCTTTTGAGAGGGATTTTCGAGGAAACCAAAGGGGTATCACTTGGAGGTAATATTATTGACTCCATAACTCGTTTATATGTGATTAAAGGCCTAATTAATGGTGAAAGCTTAAAGAAAATCAGTGCAAAAAGGGGTAATTAGGGCTTGAGATTAAGAGACCTTTAAATGGGAATTTAGGGGTCTATTGGACTCCGATTTCAGTGTTCTTGATATGTATCGACTCGTGGGAGGATGTGGATCATTATGGTGTAAATTTTATTGAGTTCCGAGACGTGGGAACGGGGGTCGGGTTTGGCCAATTTCAGGAATTATGCCTAAATTTGATAGTTTTCGATTACGTTTCGTTTCCCTAGCATAATTTGATGTTGTAAATCTGATTTTGATAGACTCGGAGCATTTGGGAGCCGATTCGAGGAGGAAGAGTATTGCGGAGTAGCTTTTTGGGATGGTTTGAGGTAATTAATGACTTTAAACCTTGTCCTGAGGGTATGAAACCCCGGACTTAGCATCTTTTCACTATTTTGGAGTGACGTACACACTGGATGACGAGTGTCTGGCGTGCACTAATTGGGGAATTTGAAACTGGTTCTTCCTAAGGCAACTATTGAGTTGCGAAACTGCTTTTAAATCATATGATAAATAGTATTTTTATGTTTTTTAGATATATTTGGGTTGTAAGCCATGTTTGGGGCCTCATGCCGATCTGTTTAAACCCCTTGGGGGCTGTTTTCTGAGATTCCTCACGTGGTAACTATGATTTACACTCAGTCTTTCTTGTTAAATTATTTTGACATTCAGATTTGTTGATATTATTATTCATAATATAAAATACTATTTTGGGTCGAGAACCCCGTTTATTTATGGCCCGAGTGGCATTCTGAGAGTTTCTGAGTGACTGAGGCCGAGGGACAATATTGTGAGGATATTTTGGATCGGGATGCACGCCACATCATGTTGCACTGTTATGATATGTGAGAGGCCGAGTGCCTGAGTGATTATTGCCATGATTTGGCTATTTATAGCGCTTGGGCTGTAGGGGCCCCTTCGGAGTTTGTACACCCCTAGTGAGCGCAGGTACCTACTGAGTGCGAGTGACGAGTGCCGAGAGACGAGTGATTGGGAGGTATGAGTGGCAGTGAGGTGCTGAGTGGTTGATTCTGGGTGATTGTGAGGTGCTGAGTGATTGGGAGGTATGAGTGGCGTACTGATTTGTTGTATACACTGTTGGAAAGAAAGGTTGTTTTATTGTGACTTGATGATTTGATTCTGTGTGTTTCTTACTGCTCAAGACCTGATTTATTTTCATTACTACTGAGTTGGCGTACTCGTCATTACTCCCTGCACTTCTGTGTGCAGATTCAGGTGTTGATACCGGGCGTTAGCCATCTTATTACTCACGAATCCGGAGTCGGGACATCGAGGTAGCTGTCAGCGTCCGTAGTATCTCTGTCTTCCCCTTTCTTGTTTTGTACTTAGTTCTTCGTTCCGAGATTTATGTATTGTGACAGTAGTATTCTTGGTAGTATTCTTAGATTCCCATGACCTGTTGGCTCCGGATCTTGGGAATGGTTGTAGATTGTTTAGCTTAAAAAATTTAAAGATTTATATACGTTTTATTAAATGTTGATAACGATTTGGGAAATTTTGAAAAGAAAAATGAAAATATGTGATGTTGGCTAGCCTAGTTCCACGATAGGCGCCATCATGGCCGGTTTAAGATTTGGGGTCGTGACACAAGGAGATCGAATTATTATGTATGATTGCCTTCGTATCCTTCCAAGATAAGAATCAGGTCAAAACGTAGTTCGAGCCATTTACAAGAATTGTAATATATATATATATGGTTGTAATGAATGGATGAATGCTCCTTTGTAGAAACATGGTTTTGAAATCAACCCGAAATGAACCCAAATTTTGCACACAAGTCCCTAATGACATGACGAAGCTATTCCAATTGCCGGAACCACAATCCGATATCAAAAAGTCTAGTCCCAGTCAAACTTTCCAAAAATCCAACTTTCACCATTTCAACCTAAAATCAATTACGGACCTCCAAATCACAATTTGGGCTCGCTCCTAAGTCCAGAATCACCAAACGAAGCTAACGGAGCCATCAAAACCCCAATCTGAGGCAAATACTAAAAAGTCAAACTTGGTCAGTTCTTCCAATTTAACGCTTTCTAGTTGAGAATCCTTCTTCCAAATCAATTCCGATCAACCTGAAAACCAAAATCGATGATTCACACAAGTCATAATACATCATACGGAGCTACTCATGCCCGTAAACTATTGAGCGAAGTGCAAATGTTCAAAAAAATCGATCGGGTCATTATACTATCTGAATAGTATTGTATTCTTTTGAGTTATTTTATGTACTCAGTAGAGTTTGTGACTCTGTACTACCTAGTCTTGGGGAGATTGCTGAGATTATTGCTCTGTAGGCTTGTATCACCTTTACCTTGGCATTTATATTAAACTTTGCTTTAAAAATATCATGTTAATTAATTTAATTATTGTAATTGATTGACTTAGCTAGTTGTAGAGACTAGGTTCCATCACGATCCTTAACGTTGGATTTTGGATCGTGACAGAATTCTAAGAGTAGATATTCCTGGATTCGAGCATGAATTAGGGACAACTGCGAGATGATACGTAGTTAACCTTGTATGCCATTCTCTGAAGCTATAGAGGTTTTGAAAGAAGGCTTGGAGGGATGAAAAGACAACCCTCGCGTGACATGTGTGTGCTTGTGTACGACCAAGACTCGATTAAGAAATGTGATGACAATTTAATAAGGCAGTACTATAAGCATGTGACAAAGAATATACAACACATATATGTGTAAAAGAGAATAAAGCATAGGCACATGTCAAAGAATATACAACATAGGCATGAAAAAGAATATAATGCTTGAAGCACGACTTGAAGCGCATAACAAAGAATATACGACTTCGAGCATATGAAAACGAATATACCGCTTGAAGCGCATGATAAAGAATAAAATACTTGAAGCATGCGACGGAGAATATATGACTTGAAGCAAAGAATATACAACTTAAAGAAAAGAATATACGACTTGAAGCAAGTGACAATAATAATAATAGAAATTGGAGTATTGGGGAATCTGTAATTCCTCAAGTAATTGATCAAGTCCGCAGTGGTTAGAACCTGAAGAGATCCCCAGCAGAGTCTCGATGTTGTTGCACCCTATTTTGCATAAGTCAAAATAACATACAACTTATAGCACTATACAAGGTTATTTAGAGTTTAGAGCCGCCACATATATTTAATGTACACTAGGACACCTATACTACATTATATAATGTACATTAAATTATGGTATGCGAAAGCGTTGAGATTCCAGGTAAGGTTCAAATTATCTCGAGGGTAAGGTGTTAGGAATCTCTCAAGATCCACAAAATGTGGTGCCGGTGTACTCGATCAGATATTGATGGACTGAGTAAAGAATGATTAATTTGATATATACAAGGAATAGTAAAGTAGTTCGAAGGAAGAATAATTGAACATAAGCGTCAAAATAATAGATTATATTCAAAGGATGTGACGTAAGTATATGCAAAATATATCTTAATGACTTGGCAAAAGGTAAAGAAAATATGTAGTAACAACTAGGGTATTTATAAATTAACTAGATGAATCGTAGTTAAAGAATGCACTTGCAAGAATTTGATTTATGTCCAGAGGTGTAACGACCTAGATGGTAGTTTTGAGACTATTAGCCTTGACACCCTATTTATTGTCTCATCTGTTTCATTTTATGGTTACTCGACTTGTCGGGGTACTTGGTGTCGGGTTTGGGAAAGTTTCAGAGTGGAATGGGACACATAGTTCCTTAGTTTGAGTTGTAAGAGTTGACCGTAGTTTGACTTGTGTGAAGACGACTCCGGAATGGGGTTTCGTCGATCCAATATCTTTGTATGTTGTTTATGGTATTAGGGGAGTGTCCATATGTTCATTTGGAGGTCCGTAGGTCATTTCGACGTTAACTGGCAAAGTTAGAAAATTGGAAGATTTTTGGAAAGTTTGACTGGGAGTGAACTTTTTGATATCGAGGTCGGATCCCGATTATGGAAGTTGGAGTAGATCTGTGATGTCAAATGTGACTTGTGTTCAAACTTTTGAGGTCAATCAGACGTGTTATGATAGGTTTCAGCATCGAATGTGGAAGTTAGAAGTCTATAATTACATTAAGCTTGAATTGGGTGTCATCCGTGATTTTAGCGTTATTTGATGTGATTTGAAGGCTCGATAAGTTCGTATGATGTTTTGGACTTTTTGGTAGGTTTGGTTGAGGTCCTTGGAGCCTAGCGTGAGTTTCGAATGGTTAACGGATGAGTTTTGGACTTGGTGTTATGGCTGAAGAATTTTTGGTGTCTGTATCTGGTTTCCTTATACGCGTTCATGTAGACAGGTCCACGATCGCGTCAGCTTGTTTGGAACAGTGGTTATTTTTACCCCTTGCGTTCGCGAGTTGGGGTACACAATCGCGTAGGTTTTCCAAGCAATGCATTGTGAACGTGTGGGCTTTGCCGCATTCGCGAAGAGGAGAGAGGGAAACTGGTTCTCACGCGTTTGTGCTTCGTGATTGCATGAGGGGAGATGCGACCGTGTAATTTGAGGAAAATAGAGGTTCGCGTGCTTCCAACCGCGTTTTGCTTAATTCTTTTTGTTGGGGCAGCTTACCTTATTCTATGCGATAACATGTGATATTGTGTGATCGTGTAGTCAGTAGTGTAAACACCTGGGCAGCAGATTAAAATTTGAAAATCGAGGGTTTTTTATAATTTTCATTTTTGGGACTTTGAGAGCTCGGATTGAGGTGAAATTTTGGGGGATTTGTAGAGAAAACAATTGTGTAAGGAGTTTTGACTCATTTTTTATTATATTCCACAAATCTATTATTAATATTTCATTTAATTAAGGATTTGGGTTGAAAATATTGGGGGGAAAGGTGTGAAGTTCTTAGACCAGACTTTTAGGTTTTGATCAAGGTCTTGGTATCAGATTTTAGTAATTTTAGTATGGGTGGACTCGTGGTTGGACGGGCGTTCAGATTTTGTGACTTTTACCCGATTATGAGACGTGGGCCCGGGTCGACTTTTTTGGGGCGATTTTCTAATTTCTTGTTAAAGTGATGATTTGATTATTTAGATTAGTTTCTTATAGTTATATGTATAGTATGTAATTGCTTTTGGCTAGATTTTGGTCGTTTAGAGTCAGAAAGTCGAGAAAAAGGCATTCTTATTGACTGATTGAGCTTGGTTTGAGGTAAGTGACTTGTCTAACCTTGTGTAGGGGAATTCCCCTTAGGGTTTGGTACTGTTGTAAAAATTTGTGATATGTGAATGTCGTGTACGCGTGGTGACGAGTGCGTACACGGGATAAATGTTGAAATTCTGATCTTTGCTAAGTAGTTTCCTTTTTATGCCTTAATTGAGTTATTCTAGCACGTGTAGTCATCATGTTTATCCTAATTTCACATGTCTACGTGTCTCATCTCTTAATTTCAATTTGTACAACATGCTTAATTGAATTGCCTGCTTTTCCTTGATTCCGTACTTGTTCTTTAACTGTAGGATTTCCTTGCTCGTAATATCATTGTTTCATTTACTACGTATTAACTTTCGTGATTCTTGTTAAGATGACTGTTTGGTTGTGGCACGAGGTTTCATTCGTGCAGAGTGTTATTGGCGCAAGGTTTCTTCATTGCGTAGTGTTATTGGCACGAGGTTTCTTCCATGCGGAGTGTTATTGGCACGAGGTTTATTCCGTGTGGAGTGTTATTGGCACGAGGTTTCTTCCGTGTGGAGTGTTATTGGCACGAGCTTTTTTCCTTGCGGAGTGTTATTGGCACGAGGTTTCTTCCGTCCATAGCGTTGCTGGCACGAGGTTTCTTCCTCGTGAAGTGTTATAGGCACGTGGTTTCTTCCGTGCGGAGTGTTATTGGCACGAGGTTTCTTCCGTGCGAAGTGTTATTTGGCACGAGGTTTCTTCCGTGCAGAGTGTTATTCGGGCGCGAGGTTTATGTCGTACGGTTACTGTTTTCCTCTATTTGTTGTGTTGTTTGTTATTGTTGTTGTTCCTTAACTTGTAAGACGTCACTTCCTTACGTGTTTAATTGTCTTCTTGTTTTCCTTGATGTTGCTTTTCGTACATTCTTCCTGTTTCATTAACCTGCCATTCATTTTTATCATTTCACCTTCTGCTTTGTTTCATATATTCCAGTAGGCCCCTGACTTGACCTCGTCACTACTCTGCCAAGGTTATACGCTTCTTCACATGTTTTTGTGTAGATCCAAGTACATCTTATCAGCCTCGATAGTAAAGTGTTGTGCTGCTACTTGAGACTTCAAGGTATATTTGCTTGTGTCTGTAGACCTCGGAGTCCCTCTCTATCCTTATTATGTCGTTTTCCTTATTCTCTTTAGACTCTGATATATAGAGAAATTTAGTACTTCCTTAGAGTTTGTGCCTTGTAACTACCGGGTTTTGGGAGTGATTCTTACTCTGAGTTGCAAATTTACATGACGAGCGGCAGTTTTCAGTTTTTTATATATATATATATATATATATATATATATATATATATATATATATGTTTATGTCAATATTTTAGTCGTTATTTCATTTATTTCCGCATAATTGTTAGGCTTATCTAGTCTTAGAGACTAGTTGTTGTCACGACATCCCACAGAGGGAAAGTTGGGTCGTGAAAAGTTGATATCAGAGCTCCAGGTTCATAGGTTTTATGAGCCACAAAGAGGTTTAGTAAAGTCTCGTGGATCGATACGGAGACGTTTGTTCTTATATTCGGGAGGCTATGAACTGTTAGGAAAAACAATTCAGTTCTTTGATTCCTTATCGTGCGAAATTGTCGACTTCAAGATTCTAAACTTCTGTCTTTCTATACTCTCACAGACAGTGAGGACATATTGTTGATACCCAATGTTTCCTCAATTTATTTTCAAAATTGCATATATACCTTTCAAAATCACTCCTTGCAGTAATTGATATTTTTCCATAATTTTTCGTATTTTTATCAAATTATTTTCCTGTTTATTTAATATTTTATGTTCCATAATTATGCATAAATGATGTTATAAACAAGTTCAAATCATTTGCTTACTCAATAGGTTATTTATATCTTATTGTTTAATCCTATTGGGGTTTTATTATTTCACACATTAGGCAATTTGAC
Source organism: Nicotiana undulata (assembly GCA_005239495.1). Taxonomy (NCBI): domain Eukaryota; kingdom Viridiplantae; phylum Streptophyta; class Magnoliopsida; order Solanales; family Solanaceae; genus Nicotiana; species Nicotiana undulata. The sequence continues at coordinate 48,415 of ML258969.1, forward strand.
ATTATTTGGCTATAATTACAATGTGTCACGACCCGAAATCCCACCTCCGGGCCATGACTGTGACTAACGGTGAACCCGCTAGATGAGCCAACGTTTGAAATAAATAAAACTCATTAACAACTAAAACGAACAAGATAACTAAGGCATCGATGGCCCACAATGAAATTTAACAAAATAACCAAAATACAACATAGCACTTCCGAAATAAAACCCATATACAAAATCCCAGAACTGGTGTCACATACTCACGAACTGTCTAAGAGATTACTAAAAGCAAAGGTCTGAAAATAAGTACATAGGGTTGTCTCTGAAATATAGAGTAAGACAGAGCTGAAGGTGAAAAGTAGAAGGTGACGCCAAGGCCCACGAACGTCTGCGGGTCTACCTCGATGTCTCCTGTACGAACTGATGAGATGCTCCGACCGTCAGTGATCACCGGGTCCGGCTGCNGCCTAACCTCGGCGAAGTAGTGACGAGGCTAGGACCAATAACAACATATGTACCTGTACAGTTTTATATAATAACAGGAAATATGGCAATAGAAATAAGCAAGTAAGACAGATACGGGGAGAACATGCTGGGGTAATAGGGGTAACAATATGCTAGCACGGTAGAACAAGGTAATAACTGAAATGTAAAGATAAAGGCAGAAATTTAACTTCTCAAACATATAATGAACAGAACAAGGCACGGCATGTCCTTTCATGCACAACCTCACAATCACTCGGCACGGAATGTCCCCTCGTGCATATATAATAACACTCGGCACGGAATGTCCCCTCGTGCATAACCTCACAATCACTCGGCAGGGAATTTCCCCTCGTGCATATAAATAACAAACAGTCAGCACGGCATGTCCCCTCGTGCGACAAATAATAAAACAAAGCAACAATAATGTGAAAGTCAACATTACGAAGTCTCAAGTGCATGAAAATATTCAATACAATTCTATTGCCCCAGCAAGGAGAAAACATCAATTACAAACTCGACAATGCCCGACAAGGGTCNATGGGCGGAGAATATTAAGAACATAGTAAGTTTCATCACAAATGACTCACGGGCATGCTTGACCGCAACGCATAGGCACTCGTCACCACGCCTATACGTTGGACATGAGTTACACATAGCAAGTAAGACTCTATACCTAATCCCTCAAGCTGAGGTTAAGCCAAACACTTACCTCTGCTCCAAAAATGCAAGTCAAGCCTCAATCACAGCCTTCCCTCTCGAATCCAACTCCGAAGCGGGATTATCTAGACATAATGGATTTTTTAACATCAATAAGTACTCAATAAACCAATTCCCGAGCCAAATTATACATTTCCTACTATTCCTCCGAGAATACTAAAATTCGACCCCGGGCCCACACGTTCAGATTTTCGAAAATTCATGAAGGAATCAATTACTCGGAGTCTAAGGATCGAAGTTGTGAAATTTATACAAGAATTCATGGCCTAACATGGAAAATCACGAAATCCCTAAGAACCCTAAAGTT
>ML258970.1:0-11131 GCA_005239495.1 Nicotiana undulata
TATAGTTATCGGGGTTGTATATGTATTGGGCCTAGCTGTGGTTCAGCTTATTTCTACGGCCTTATCCCATGTTGACATTGTTGTTGTTGTTCGTTGGCTTTCCTAACGCCACCGTTAGGCGCCATCACGACCAGGACCGGTTTTGGGTCGTGCCATTCCAACTGTTGGCCTTTTTTCAAATTTTTTAAAAAAAAATAATAATTAGCCGTTGGGCTCGGTTGACCGGCCCACTTAGGATGCCGGTCCCGGGCCCAAACAGTCCCGGGCTCGAGGGCTCTAAGGTGAGGACCGGCCACATGGGCTCAGATGACCCAACTGGGCCCGGGCTTAAACGGGCCAGCCTGTTTTATCCTACTACCCATTGGGTTCGCGGGCCTGGGCTGGACCGACCCACTTTACAACCCTACATGCGCATAGAACCAACCTTCTTCCTTACAAACAAGACAGGAGCACCCCAAGGTGACACTCTCGGTCGAATAAAGACCTTATAAAAAAACTCTTGCAACTGTCCCTTTAACTCCTTTACTCTATTGGTGCCATACGATGGGGTGGAATAGATATGGGCTGAGTGCCCGGTAACAAATCAATACCAAAATCGATATCCCTATAAGGCGGCATGCCTAGAAGATCTGCTGGAAATACATTAGGATAGTCCTTCACTATAGAAACTGACTCAATGGTAGGAGTATCAACGCTGATCAAAAATCACACTTGCGGCTGTGAGGCCGCAAGTGCGGTCTTTTTTGCGGTTCTACGATATTTTTCAGGGATTTCACAAACCCATCATTTTCGACTCTTTTCACTTCTTAAAAAAGATTTAAGCAAATAATTTATACTCAAGAATTCTAAATTAGTGCACTATATTAACCTACAACTCTAATAAGACTGATTTTGTGGTACTTAGCGACGAATATTTTGTCGGACAATTCATCGAACACATGACAAGCAACGAGAAAGTATTTTTCTTTAAACAAATATGGTACTCAGAGTTCCCCGAAATTGTTTTTAATCATCAACAACACACACCTATACTCTCAACCAATATCCCTCACTCCTAAAACTAAAATTGATAATTAAAAAATAAAAAAATTATGGCGAAAATGGGATTGTTGGAAAAACAGTAGTGGAGATAAATAAGAAGAAACATAGATGATGAAGAAGAAAAAGATAAAAGTGGAAGAGAAGAGTAGAAGAGGGGACTTAGATTCATACCTATGTATCTTGTGAGTTATAAATCAAGTATCAGTAGTAGTTGCTTTGTGTGAGAGAGGAGAGGGAGATTTGAGATTTGAAAAAAATTAGAGTCTAACCTGATGATGGGTTTCAAAATTTACCCGTTCGACCACTTCTGCGAAAATTTGAGCGCTTCTGCTGGAGCACTCTTGCAGCAGCTAAACCGCTTCGGCAGTAATTTCCGCATTTGCATTTCTTTGGGCGCTTCTGCGAGGAGGCATCTACGGCGAATGTTCTGCAGATGCGGTTACTCCAGATGATTGGTGCTTAGATTTTTCAGGCATTGTTTTTGTGCACTTCAACACCTCAAACTCCTCAATCCAACTCCAAAAAATCTGAAACTTGGCAGATTGGTTAAAAATAATATACTAAGCTATTCCAAAAAAGAAATTTCAAAAATGAGTAAAAAGTTTGAAAAACGATGGGTTGCCTCCCACAAATAAGCATTAATTTCTTTATTTTGCACTTCCTGGCTTTCATGTGAGGAATGTCATTTTACCTTCTTGTTCCCTCAAATTGTAAGATGTACGACCTTCTCCTTTCCTCCTCGCAATCCCTCATTGATTCGTGTAATTCAATTCCCATATCACCACACAATTCCTATGTTGAAAAATGCTTGGAATGTGAAATCAAACCTCCAAATTGCAATTATTCTCGGGTTTTGACATCCTCTTTTTCCCCCGTACTAGAGTCAATATCAGCCATATTTTCAATTACACCGGTTGGCTCTAATTCCATATTTTTCTTGGCATCACTGACAAGCATGGAGTCGGGTGGCGGATGTTCAATTCTTGATTCCTCAAAATAAAGCTCACTTTTTTCCTCGGAGTTGGACTCTTCTTGACCTCTTTCCACACTTTCAAATTGATAGGCATAATGAGCCTTAATCAATGATTTCATTTGATCTTCCAAAGTGCGTATAGTCTCATCATTTCGATATATTTCTTGTTTTAAGTCCTCGAGTTCCTAGATTTGCTTCTCCTCATTTTCAAGAATGGCCTCCAACATGAGCATCATCCTTTCATTTTTAGCATTTGAGAGTTCTTCTTGGTTTTGATCAAGTGCCAAGGAAGGCTTTTCGGCATCCACATCTAAGGAAGGGTCTTGGATGTCAATCACTTTCGAGGTATTTTGGACCTCTAAAGCTTCAAGCATTTCTTCCATTTGTGTGTTCCATCTTTCAAGCGCCAAATCATTTTGGAGACTATTTTCCAAAAGCTCCTCCAAGGCATTTTGCTCTTTGTTTCCTCCTTCAAGTAGACATTCTAACATGAGCTTGAACTCTCCATTTTGACCACGCTCAACTTCTTCCACTTCCATGTCCTTATACTTGTCATCACAAAAAGTAGAATCATCATAGCGGGGGATTGGGGAAGGGAAGGACAAATAAGCACAATAATCCCAACGACCATTTTGACGACCACACTTATCACAAATACTCCACTCATGGGTTTGAGATTGTGCGCACAATCCATCCCCGAGAGAATTTTAACAATTTTGTCACGAGTGTGGTCCTCCACAATAAGGACAAGGGTCATCAAAGTATGAACGACTACCATCCGACCAATTTTCATTATATAATGCCATTTTTTTTAAAACTAAAAAAATTAGCAACAAACAAATAAGAATAAAGATAAGAAAATAATTACACAAATATTCACAAGTTTGGACCAAAGCACTTACGCTTACTTCTCAAACAACCTAAATACGCCAAATTGGTCCCCGGCAACAACGCCAATTTTGATGATGTCTAAATCTACTACTACAAAGTAAACAGACACAATCGCATGTAATATAATTTACCCAACTATGAGTCGAGGTCGAATCCCACAAAGAAAAATATGTAGGCAATTAGGCATTAAGAGAATTATCACTTATTATGCTAAGCCAAACACTTAGAAATGATTTGAGAAAATATGTATATCTAATTGCGAAGATGTAACCTAACCTAGAAAGAAAGTAAAATGATCAATGGCTACAAGTATGGATGCATAGGGAATTATACTCAAGTAACGATCCAATGTATTTCATGATTTTACAAATATGAGGGAGTTTATGTTAATTAGTCTTGGATAATAATTCTACATTAGCTTCTTTCGAAGACTTACAAGACTTCCTAATCGAATTATATCTGAAACAATTAAGATATTAAGCACACCCAAATATGGCTACAAGTAGTTCAATCCTATCCCTATGTATAATTTATAAAGTGAGGGTTAATGCCTCAAGTTCTTGTTAATTAATCATTCCCAACCCCAAATAACCTTTCCCAAAATTAATTCGAAGTTAATGGGCGAGTCCTAGGGTTAGATAATCCCTTTGGAAAAATTAAAGAACAAGAATAATTTAAAGAAACAATAACTCACTTCAATATTACTAAAAATCGTTCAACACATAAGCACAACAAGATATTTAATCCACACTTTAAATATGAATATTCCCATAAAAAATATTCAAGTGTTGAAATGAAGAAATGAGCATAAATGAGTAAGACATTCTCAACCAAAAGTTTCAAATCTTCAATACCCAAGTGTGTGTGCAAGAACCCTAGCTTCAAAACTTGTTCACTCTAGATTAAAGACTAAATAATAAGCCAAAGACCTGTTTCCAATAAGCTAGGTCTTGTATTTGTGGGTTTGGAAATGAGAAAATGTGAATTGTCATTCATGTCCAGGTCTGAAGCCCGTTGATCACACCCGCGGAAGGATCCTCACAGGTTTGGCTCCGCAGATGCGGATAGCCTATCTGTCACGACCCAAATTCCCAACCCTAGAGATAGTGATGGCGCCTAACACCACACTTGCTAGGCAAGCCAATGTTAGAACTTAACTATTCTTTTCCTTTATAGGTTTACTTAAACACAATAGAACAATTTCAAAATGAGTACTGAATCTAATATTTTTCAATAACTATCTTCATGAATAATAACCAAATAAATAAATCGAACCACGAACTAAATATATATCTACCCAGGTCTGCTGTCACAATTCACAAACTATTAAGAATACTACAAATAATTGGGCTAAAAGAAATATGTATCTATTTTGAAAGAAGTAAAACAACAATCTAAGTATTAAGGGAAGACTCCAGGAATCTGTGGACGCCAACAGATCTACCTCGTGTCTCCGTGTAAATGATGTCATCCTAACTCTGGTCGGTACCTGGATCTGCACAAGAAGTGCAGAGTGTATAATCAGTACAACTGATCCCATGTATTGAGTAAGTGTCGAGCCTAACCTCGGCGAAGTAGTGACGAGGCTAGGACAGGGCACCACATAAAACATGTACATATATAAACATGCTAACAGGAATAACAACAGGTAAAGAATTTACAAATAACAAACAATGGGGAGGGGGTCATGCTGTGGGGAATCTTATCATGATGATTGAAACAACAAAAGACCGATATAAACAATGATAAACCAACTAAATTGAGCAATTAAAGTAGAAATGGAAGTTGTACGGCATCACCCTTCGTACTTTTAATCTCAGCCTCACCAAACAATAAATAAATTGCACATGAATATGAATGCACGACATCACCCTTCGTGCTTTTACTCTCATACTCACCATGTAATGAATATGAATGCACAACATCACCCTTCGTGATTTTACTCTCATCCTCACCATGTAATGAATATGAATGCACGGCATGACCCTTTGTGCTTTTACTCTCATCCTAACCATGTAATGAATATGAATGCACGACATCACCCTTCATGCTTTACACTCTTCCTCACAATATAATATAAATGATTTGTGCACGGCATCACCCTTCGTGCTTTATACTCTTCCTCACCAATCACAGAATCAATAACAACATACAAAGAGGGATTTCACAAGAAATCAGTGTTTCATCATATCTTTTATCATAATTTATCATTTGAATCGCAACGCAGTACTCACAATATTATCCATCTTAGTGGAACTGTATACCAACCTTCCAACATTTCAATAACAATGATAACATAAGTAATAGGCTTTACAACAACCAAAACAACAAGAATTCACTTTCACTAGCATGCTATGACCTGACCACAACGTATAGGTACTCATCACCTCACCTATACATTGGATTTAGAAACAAAACAGGTAACAAGTAGTCACACAATACCTATTCCCTCAAGCTAAGGTTAGACACAACACTTACCTCGAATTCGCAGGCCACTCACTACTGAATCACAACTTTTCCCTTAGAATTTGCCTTCAGTTCACCCGTATCTAATCATAATTGAGTTTAATATCATTAATTTGTGCTAAAGGTGTTATCTTTAATGAAAAATCATGGTTCTCTTAAGTTTTCCCAACAAAATATGAAAATCGACCCGGGGCCCGCTTGGTCTAAACTCGAGGTTCGGACCAAAACTCGTTTACCCATTCACCCCCAAGCTCGGATATACAATTGGTTTTGGAATCCGACCCCAATTCGAGGTCAAAATTCCCAAATTTCGAAATTCCTAAGTTATACCCAAAAATCAAAATTTTCACCATGAAATTCTAGATTCTAGGTTGAAATCTTGTTAAAAGTTGTTAAGGAATGAAAGAAATTAGTTAGAGATCACTTACCAATGATTTGGAGAAGTTTGGGTCTTTGGAAAATCACCTAGGGAGGTTTAAGGTTTGAGAGAATTGAAAAAGAGGTGAAAAACTCGTCTAAAAGCTGTTTTAACAGGTTGTGGTTATCGCATTTGCGAACCCTTCGAAATTTTGCAGCCCTCGCAAATGCGATGAAATTGTCGCATTTGTGACATATGAGGGTTTCGCAATTGCGGCCAGAATCTCGCATTTGCGAGATCTGAGGCTGGCCCAATACTTCGCATTTGCCAAGCCTGATCTCGCAAATGCAAGATCAGAGGCCTGCCAACACCAGATATTAGCTGTGCAGATTTTTTTCTAAGTCTAAACACTCCGTAGCCTACCCGAAACTCACTCGAACCCTTGGGGCTCCAAACCAAACATGCACGCAAGTCTAAAAACATCATATGGATTTTTCTGTGCGATCAAATCATCAAAATAACATCAACAATTACAATTTTAAACTCAAAACTCAAGATTTGTTTCAAGAACACTTGAATTTCTAACTTTTCAACCGGATGTACTAATCGCGTCAAATCAACTCGGATTCTCATCAAGTTTCACAGATAGGACTTAAATATAATAACAAACTTGTACTGGGCTCCGAAACCAAAATACAGTCCTGATACCAATGACAACAAACATTATTTTATTTTTTTATTTCCTGTAAAAACCAACACAACAATTTTCTTCAAAAATTATTTTCTAATGCTAGGGACCTCAGAATTAGATTCTGGGCATACACCCAAGTCCCATATTTTACTGCGGACCTCCCGGGATCGTTGAAACACAGATCTGGGTCCGTTTACTCAAAATGTTGACGAAAGTCAACTAAAACAAAATTTTAACTCTAAAAATTTCTATTTCTCATATTTTCACATAAAACCTTTCCGGTTTCTTTCCCGGACTACGCATGTAAATTGAGGTAATTAAAATTTATCTTTTTAAGGCTAATAAATCCTGGAATGGAGTATTAATTCGTAAAATGACCCTTTGGGTCATCACAATATCCATCTCTAAAACAAACATTCGTCCTCGAACGGACATAGAAAATTACCTGAACTGGCAAACAAGTGTGGATATCTACTCTGCATGTCCGACTCGAACTCCCAAGTAGCTGCCTCAACAGGATGACCTTTTCACTGCACTCGAACTGGAGGTAACTCTTGGACCTTAACTGAAGAACATGCCGGTCTAAAATGGCTATCGACTCTTCCTCATAAGTCAAATCTTTGTCCAATTGGAGAGAACTGAAATCTAACACGTGGGGCGGGTCATCATGATATTTCTGGAGCATAGATACAGGAAATACCGGATGAACTGAGGATAACCCTGGAGGCAACGCAAGTCTATAAGCTACCTCCCCCACTCTATCGAGAATCTCAAATGGCCGATATACCTAGAGCTCAACTTACCCTTATTCCCAAATCTCATAACACCCTTCATGGGTGATACCCGAAGTAATACTCTCTCTCCAACCATGAATGCCACATCACAACCTTACGGTCGGCATAACTCTTTTACCTGGACTGAGCTGCATGAAGTCGATCTTGTATAACCTTGACCTTATCTAAGGCCTCTTGAACTAAGTATGTACCCAATAACTGAGCCTCTCCCGACTCAAACCATCCACTGGCGATCTACACCGCCTACCATATATTGTCTCATAGGGAGCTATCTGAATGCTCGACTGGTAGCTATTATTGTAGGAAAACTCTGCTAACGGCAAGAATTGGTCCCAAGAACCTCCAAAATCAATAACACAAGCGCGAAGCATATCCTCCAAGACCTGAATAGTATGCTCGGACTGCCCATCCATATGAGGATGAAATGTTGTGCTCAACTCAACTCGGGTAGCCAACTCACGTTGAACTGCCCTCCAAAAGTGCGAGTTAAACTGCGTACCTCGATCAGAAATGATAGACATGGGCGCACCGTGAAGACGAACAATCTTTGGAAATATATCTCTACCAACCGCTCTGAATTATAATTAGTTGCCACTGGAATGAAATGTGATAATTTAGTAAGCCTATCCACAATAACCCAAACTACGTCAAACTTCCTCTGAGTCCGTGGGAGTCCAACAACAAAGTCCATAGTGATACGCTCCCACTTCCACTCAGGAATCTCTATCCGCTGAAGTAAACCACCGGGTCTCTAATGCTCATACTTCACATGTTGGAAATTCAAACAACGATCCACATAAGCAGCAATGTCCTTTTTCATCCTTCTCCACAAATAGTGCTGTCGCAAGTCCTGGTACATCTTAGCTGCACCCGGGTGAATAGAATACTTCGAACTGTGAGCCTCCTCAAGGATCAACTCACGAAGGCCATTAACATTAGGTACACATATACGACCCTGCATCCTCAAAACACCATCATCTCCATTTGTAAACTTCTTGGAACCACCATGCCGAACTGTGTCCCTAAGAACCATCAAATGCGGGTCATCATCATGCCGATGTCATATACGCTCAAATATAGAAGACCGAGCGACTATACAAGCTAAAACACTGTTGGGCAAAATATTCAACCTCACGAACTGATTTTCCAAGGTCTAAATGTCTGAAGCTAACGGTCTCTCACCGACTGGAATAAATGCAAGGCTGCCCATACTCACCACCTTCCTACTCAAGACATCAACCACTACATTGGCCTTCCCCAGATGATACAATATAGTGATATCATAATCCTTCAATTACTCCAACCATCTCCTCGGTCTCAAATTAAGATCCCTTTGCTTGAACAAGTATTGGAGACTGTGATGATCCGTGAAAACCTCACGCAACATACCATAAAGATAGTGCCTCCAAATTTTCAATGCGTGGACAATGGCTGCCAACTCCAAGTCATGTACAGGATAGTTCTTCTCATGGACTTTCAACTGTCGAGATGCATATGCAATCACCCCACCATCCTGCATCAATACTGCTCCAATCCCAACACGGGAAGCATCACAATATACCATGAAAGAACTTGAACCTAATGGTAACACCAACACCGGTGCTGAAGTCAAGGTTGTCTTGAGCTTCTGAAAGTTCGCCTCGCATTCGTCCGACCATTTAAGTGGGGCACCTTTCTAAGTCAATTTGGTCAATGGGGCTGATATAGATGAAAACCCCTCCACAAAATGACGGTAGTAACCCGCCAAACCCAAGAAGCTCCTGATTTCTATGGTTGTAGTGGGTCTAGGCCACTTCTTGACTGCCTCTATCTTTTTAGGATCTACCTGAATACCCTCTGCTGATACGATATGACCTAAGAAAGATACATAATCCAACCAGAACTCACATTTTGAAAATTTTGAATACAACTGATTATTCCTATGAGTCTGGAGTGCTATTCAGAGGTGTTGTTCATGCTCCTCTCTAATGCATGAGTATATCAGAATATCATCAATGAACATAATTATGAAAGAATCCAGATGAGGCTTGAAAACCCGATTCATCAAGTCCATAAAGGCTGCTGGGGAATTAGTCAAGCCAAAGGACATCACTAGAAATTCATAGTGCACATACCTCGTCCGAAAGGCTGTCTTAGGAACATCGGACACCCTAATATTCAGCTGATGGTAGCTAGATCTCATATAAATTTTTGAAAACACACTGGCACCTTGAAGCTGATCAAATAAATCATCAATTCTCGGCAATGGATATTTATTCTTGATAGTGACTTTATTCAGCTGCCGGTAATCTATACACATTCTTATTGATCCATCCTTCTTCTTCACAAACAAAATCTGTGCACCCCAGGGTGAGATGCTAGGTTTAATAAAACCCTTATTAAGCAAGTTTTGCAACTGCTCTTTTAATTCTTTCAATTCTAGTGGGGCCATCCGGTATGGAGGAATAGAAATGGACTGAGTGCCCGGAGCCACATCAATACAAAAATCAATATCCCTGTTGGGTGGCATCCCCGCCAGGTCTACAAAAAACACCTCGGGAAACTCGCGAACAATAGGAACTGAATCTATAGAAGAAACGTCAGCCTCAGAATCACGAATATGAGCCAAATAAGACAAACACCCCTTCTCAACCATGCGACGAGCCTTGGCATAAGAAATTACTCTGCTAGGAGAATGACCAAGAGTCCATTTCCACTCTAATTGAGGCAACCCTAGCAAGGCTAACGTAACTGTCTTGGTGTGACAGTCCAAGATGGCATAATAAGGTGACAACCAATCCATGCCCAATATAATATCAAAATCGACCATGTCAAGAAGCAAAGGTCTACACTAGTTTCAAGACCCTCAATGACTACTACGCACGAATGATACACACGATCTACCAAAACAAAATCCCCCACTAGCATAGACACATAAACAGGAACACTCAAGGAATCACGGGGCACAACCAAATACAAGGCAAAATATGATGACACATAAGAATAAGTAGACCCCGGATCAAACAAAACTGAGGCATTTATATTGCAAACTGAAATGATACCTGTAATAACAGCATCAGAGGACTCTGCCTTAGGTCTAGCTGGGAATGCATACAGTCGGGGCTGCGCTCCACCACCCTGAACTATGTCTCTAGGAGGACCTCTGTTAGGCGGACCTCCACCTCTAGTGGGCTGGCCTCCATCCAGTCACGACCCAAACTGGAGGATCATGACTGGTACCCGGGCCATACCTGTCGAGCACAATCGTACATTCTATCTAATCCTCTTATTATCTTTAAGGGCCGACGTGATCGATATAAGTGGTAGATATGGATTATGAATGCCAAACAATGAAAGATAATAGGATGAACATGGATAACATGGGATAACAAGACTTCCAAGAAACTATATATAAGTTAGGAGCTACCACGCTTCCATTAAAGACTATACAACAAAAATCATCTGACAAGGCATATCAAACTATACATAAGCTGACACCTGTCTATGAGCCTCTAAAGAAGCATAAGTAATGCAACATAGTCGTAACAGGGCCCCGACATACCCATAATATCTATAAAGAAAATGCATACCAAGACCACGACAAGTCCGGAGAAGGGAGCTCGCCTATAACCGCTGAACTGGAAATCCTACTGTGGTGGGGGAACTGCGTCTACCTGTCTATCGGGACCTGCAGCACGACATGCAGCGTCCNGTCAGTACGAATAAAGTATTGAGTATGTAAGGCTGGTCAATATAAATATGAACAATAATGTAAAGAGAGGTAGAGAAGATACAACCTGTAAAATCTGAGTGCTTCTAAGAGATAGTAACATGAAATTCATGATACATATATATACATAATCTTTTAAAACATCCGCCTATGTGGCCATCATCATTATCATATCATACCCGGCCTCAAAGAGGACTCGGTAAACCCA
>ML258971.1:0-13523 GCA_005239495.1 Nicotiana undulata
ATTTTGAAATATCTGAGGTGAGCTTTCCGGTTGTAATAACGCTCTATTATTTGTTTTTGAGCTTCCATACGTATTAACGCAACTTCTCTTCTTTGCTCGAGCAAATCTAGATTGGTCCTTAACTCGTCGTTATTAGCATCCTCTATGGTTGTTGTAAACCTTATGCTTGGTTCGCCAATCTCCATCGGTGTTACAGCTTTTGACCCATAAACAAGCACGAATGGTATTTCTCCCATGGCTGTTTTTGAAGTCGTTCTATAAGCCCATAGCACTACCGGTAATTCATCAGGCCAATTTCCCTTGGCTTTCTCCAACCGTTTCTTTAGGTTATTGATGATGACTTTATTTGTTGATTCAGCTTGCCCATTAGCCACGGGGTGATATGGCGATGAAGTAATTCGTTTGATTAGCCAGCTTTCGAGGAATTTTGTGATTTGCGAGCCTATGAACTGCGGGCCATTATCACATACGATCTCCTTTGGTATCCCAAATCGACATATTATATTTCTCCATATGAAGCTTTTTACTTCTTTTTCTCGCACCTGTTTGAAAGCTTCTGCCTCCACCCATTTTGTGAAATAGTCAGTTAACACGAGTAAGAGCCGTACCTTTTCTTTAGTTGAAGGAAGGGGTCCTACTATGTCCATCCCCCATTTCATGAATGGACATGGCGATATCACTGGGTGTAATAGCTCTGCCGGTCGAGGCATGTTGTTAGCAAATCGTTGGCATTTGTCGCATTTAGTTACGAAGCTTTCAGCCTCTTCTTCCATCTTGGGCCAATAGTACCCTGCTCTGATTAGGGTTTTGACTAAAGATCTCACCCTTGCATGATTTCCACAGTGTCCTTCGTGTACTTCTTTCATCACGAATTCTGTTTGATTTGGTCCGAGGCATTTCGCTAGGGGACCTCCGAACATTTTGCGGTATAGAGAATTGCGAATGAGATAGTACCTTGCAGCTTTTCGGCGAAGTGCTTGAGCTGCTTTTTTGTCTTCAGGTACGGTGCCATTCTGCAAAAAATTTAAAATTTCGTTTCTCCAATACCACGTTAAATTGTTAAAAATTACCTCATTTTTGTCTTGGTCAATCGCTGAATGAAACAGGTGGACGACAATTGCATTGTCTTTATTTATTACTTTTGTAACTGCTGCGAAGTTAGCCAATGCATCCGCTTCTGCATTTTTCTCTCTAGGTATTTGTGTAACGTTCCATGTTTTTAAACTGCCTTACAAGATCTCGTGTCTTTTCCAGATACTGTTGCATCCGAGTCTCTCGAGCAATATAAGTCCCCTGCATCTGATTTACTACCAGTTGGGAGTCACTTTTAATCATGATCTGCTCAATTGAGGGTTCTCGTGCTAGTTCAAGTCCTGCAATGACAGCTTCGTACTCTGTTTCATTATTAGTTATGGGATAACATTTAATAGCTTGCCGTGTCTTTTCACCCGTGGGTGATATTAAGACTATGCCTAAGTCGGCTCCTTTTATATTGGAAGAGCAGTCAGTGAACAGGGTCCATATGCCCGGATTAGTCCCATTAAAGAGTTGTAACTCTTTTTCTACTTCATGGATGATGCTATTATTAAAATCGGCGACGAAATCAGCTAGAATTTGAGACTTTATTGCAGTCCTAGGCTGATATACTATGTCATGCTCGCTTAATTCTATAGCACATTTAGCTAGTCTTCCAGAAAATTCCTGTTTATGCAGAATATTTCTTAATGGATACGAAGTCACAACAGTGATTGGATGACATTGAAAATATGGTCTTAATTTCCTGGCCGCCATGATTAGAGCCAAGGCTAATTTTTCTAGATGTGGGAATCTAGTTTCAGCATCTAATAAAGTCTTAATTACATAATAAATGGGAGATTGTTTACCTCTGTCTTCCCTTACCAGTACTGCACTTACGGCAATTTCTGCAACGACAAGACAGATATACAGCTTTTCCCCCTCCTTTGGCTTTGATAGCAACGGGGGTTTTGAAAAATAAGCCTTTAGATCTTACAGATCTTGTCGACATTCCTCAGTCCATTTGAACTCATTCTGCTTTTTAAGAACTGAAAAGAACTTAAAGCTCTTCTCCGAAGACCTGGAAATAAATCTTCCTAAAGCTGCAATTCTGCACGTTAGTCTTTGAACTTCTTTTTTGTTCGTAAGTATATCAGGTATTTCCTCTATAGCTTTAATTTGAGCAGGATTTACCTCTATTCATCTATTTGATACAAGGAAACCCAAAAATTTACATGATTCTACGTCAAAGGCGCATTTTTCTGGATTCAATTTCATATTATACCTGCGTAAAATTTCAAAGGTAATAGAGAGGTGCTGGAAATGATCCTCCGCGTGTGTTGATTTCACCAGAATATCATCGATGTAAACTTCCATCGTCTTCCCCAGATGTTCCTGGAACATCTTGGTCACTAGTCTCTGATACGTGGCTCCAGTATTTTTCAGGCCAAAAGGCATGGCTTTGTAACAATAAGTCCCCCTGTTTGTGATAAAGGAAGTTTTTTCCTCGTCTCGCGTATTGAACCAATTTTTAAGAGTTTTTGTACCTCTTCGTCAATCACTTGGTTCTTGAATGGTCCTTGCTTTCTTTTCTTCTGCTTAACAGGTACGAAGGATGAATCTTCATTTAGCTTATGAGTCATCACTTCTGGAGGTATACCTGTCATGTCTAAATGGGACCATGCAAAGAAATCTATGTTAGCTTTTAAATAATCAATTAGTTTACCTCTTCGGCTTGGGCTGAGCCTCGTGCCTATGTGAACTTTCTGTCCGGGCTTTTGTTCGAAAAATGGGACAGCTTCGAGTTCTTCCGTGGTTGTTTTGATGTGTTCATCTTCCTTTGGTTCCTGAATGACATCAGGTCTGGTATCTACGTCTATATGATTCGGTACCTCTTCTATGGTGACTTGATTCACCTTCTCATGGCCATCTTCTTTCGTACCTGTTTTAGCAATAATATCTTCCATACCTATTTGGGTAGTAATTTCTTCCATACTTGTTTAGGCAATATTTTCTGCTTGGGATATTTCTTTATCTTTTGACTCTTCCACCTCTACTTTTTTGTTGTAGTGTACCACGAAATTTATATTTCTCGTGGTTTGTTGATCGCCTCTAATCTGTTGAATTCCCCATTAGGTACGGAAGGTGGATGCAAGGTGGATGGTATTGCTTTCATGTCGTGGATCCATGGCCTTCCCATGATTACGTAATAGGCCATATCAGTATCGATGACTTGGAACCTGGTATTTTTTATTACTTCCTCAGCATAAGTGCTAAGTTCAATTTCCCTTTTTTTTATAATTGTATATCAAACCCTGATATAGCTCGCGCCTTTGGGATTACTTGATTCCCCAATAGCATTTCTTCAACGACTCTTAGAAAAATAATATTGACTGAGCTACTTGGATCAATCAACACTCTTTTTACGTTAGTGTCATGAATAAGTAAATATATTACCAGAGCGTCGTTGTGAGGAAGCATTAATCCGCTAATATCTGCATCATCAAAGGTTATATTGTCTGCTTCCAAGTTTTCACGAACCCGCTTCTCGTGTGTAATGGTGAAATTTGTGGTTCTTTTGCAAACCACTCTGTTTACTTCTTCACCTCCATGTATTACGTTGACGGTTCGTTTTGGAGATGGTGGTTTCGGGGGCTCCTGCATGTTCTTCATGTATGCCTGCTTACCTTTTTCACTAAACAATTCTGTTAAGTAGCCCTGTTTCAATAATTGTTCTACCTTACCTTGCAAAAATCTGCAATCTGTAGTTCTGTGAAGTACTTACATTGAAGGTGTGATCCCCAATTCGTGTATTACCTCTATTTCGTTCATCTCGATCCTTTCTGGATCTTGATGAGGATGAGCCCGCATCTCTGCTTGATGGTCTATATTCTGACCGAGTGTTTTCGAACCTGGGACGAGTTTCCCATCCCGAAGGTCCCATATAAGGGCCGTACATGTTCTTACCTGATCTTATTTCAGATTCGAAACGTCTGGAGCTAGTACGATCTTCATCCTTCGAACGAGCAATCGTATCTTCTTCTATACGAAGCTTAGTGTTGTACCTGTTATAAACGTCATTCCATGTTGTAGCTGGGAATTCCCTCAAGCTTTCCTTGAGTATTCTCGTGTCTTCTTAGCTTTTATCATTTAAATTGCTTGCAAATTCCATGGCTACCCAATTATCAGGCACCCTTGGTAGCAGCATTCTTTCTCGTTGAAACTTGTCTACAAATTCACCAAGCAGTTCCGTGTCTCCTTGCTTTATTTTGAATATGTCTTCCATTCTTTTTTCGACTTTTTGCGCACCAGAATGCGCTTTTATGAAAGAATCTGCAAGCTCAGCAAAAGAATAAATAGAATTTTCAGGGAGAAGAGAATATCAGGTTAACGCTCCCTTAGTAAGCTTTTCTCCGAACTTTTTGACTAAGACCGACTCGATTTCTTGTTTTGTTAAGTCATTTCCTTTCACTCCAGTGGTAAAAGCAGTCACATGGTCGCGTGGGTCAGTTGTCCCGTCATACTTAGGAACATCAGTCATTTTGAATTTCTTAGGAATAGGCAGGGGTGTTGCGCTTGGCTTCCAAGGTTGTTGAGAATACCTATCAACGTCAATGCCTATGATAACAGGTGGTACTCCAGGAATCTACTCGATTCGACTTGTTCCTTCACCTGTTTCTTCAAGGTTAGTAATAAGATTGCAACTCAGAGTTATTGGACATACATGGTCTCGCTTCAAGAGATTCATCAAGAGTACCCCCACTTCCTGAGTTTGCTAACCTAGACTGAGGAATTTCCACAGTTATAGTGTTGTTAAGGGGTGGTGCAGGTGATGCGGCCTGTAACCCCCTCGCAAATTCTTGCAAAGCCTGGCCCACATACTCCGCAATCATTTGCTTCACCTGATCTTGCTCTACTGTTTGATCATTGTCATTGTTATTGTTGGTGGGTCTTTCTTGGGATTGTTCCCTTGGACCTCGTGGGGATCCTAAAGGTGATGGAGTTTCATCCCTTTGTTGGTTATTTTCGTTGGCGTTCGACATAGTTCAGAGAATATTGCTTGAAAAGAAAATAAAGATTATCAGATTTCTCGGTAACGGAACCAATTTGTTTAACCAAAGAATTAGATCCTTTGACCAAAGCTATTTTTAAGAAGAACGCGGGTTTCTGATAACCAAGGTAAGACTGATAATTGTAAGTAAATGGAATAATAAGATGCACGAAAAGTGAAGTGTATATCAATAGTAGTTCGAATGTCCTTTACAAGTTATATTTCATTGCCTTATATAGGGAATTTCTTAATATAACGTCTACTTTTTTCAATGATTTGACATTAATGACTAATTATGGCATTAATGTAACGTTACAATGAGTAACCGTAACTATTGCGTGAAGGTTGTGTAACGTGTGGATCATTAATTGAAGATCTATGAATCTGCCCTTTGTTCCGCCCGGATACATTCTGACCGTGTCTCTTCATCTTCTTAATCAGGTTGAGACTCCCATAGCTAATTATCCTGTGGGTATGATTTGTCGTGCCTCTTTGCCTCGTACCTCTTCGTAGAGTCCTGTCCAGCTGTCGCGTTTTTATTGCTCCACATAGACTGCTGAGTCATCAAGAATTATTACACGTGTGAAGCTCTTTTTTACCAATACAGATATTCCCCCACTTACCATTTATTTATCGATTAATATTTGGTAAGTGGATACTCATTTATGGCGGGAATATTTTTCCGTCGCTTCACTCGAAATATTGCATCGTTCTCTGAACGTAAGCGCCGCTTGTCACTTCTATTTAATGCTTATGCCATGTGTGTGGTGTATAGGTGAGGTGACGAGTATCTATGCACCACCAAATTGCCTGTTAAGCATGATCTCTTTCCCGTTCCCAACTTAATTGATTCTTGTCTTAATTGTTCTATGTTCATTATTGTTTCTATGACTACTTGGCTTTGTTAATTTGTTGTTAAATATTATTGTGGTTATCTTAAAAAGAGTATTGGTTGTTTTAGTTGGTTCCCTTGTGGTATAATACGTTTCCTGTTGGTTTCATGATTGAGAGGATATTGATGATGTTTATGAGAAAAATACAGTTTCTTATTTGTAATTGTTGAGACAAAAATATTATGAAAGGCTTGGCCTAAATTGTAAAATTTATGAATAAATTGATATGAGATGTCTGATGGGAGCGGGTTGCACGCCGCAACAAGGAGTGATAAGGGTGGAAAGGTTGTATCGGGTTGCACGCCGCAACAGGAGTAATAAGGGTGATATACTTAGGGAGGAGCAATAAGGGTGGACAGGTGGGAGCGGGTTGCACGCAGCAACAAGGAGCGATAAGGGAGGACATTTATATTTTTACGGAGTTTCAAAGAAAATAAAGATTTGAAAAGCTTAAATGTTATTTTGCTATTCGTCATACTTTTGACACTACTTTTATTTAAAGTTAAAGTTTGGAAACTTGAAAATTGTTTGAGAATTGGTTATAGCTGAGGCCTGGAAAAGACAGTTGAGTTATTTTATTGTTGTTGCAGTACTTAATTATTTGTTTAGATTTCTTTCTTGCTTTATATATATTATTGTCACAGGTTTATTGCTAAAGCCCCGCCGTAGCCTCCACTACCAAAAAAATGCTATTTTCCGACTACCAAAATAGTCAGAAAGTAGTCGGAAAAGTACCTATTCCGACTACTTTCCGACCGATTTTGGGTAGACGAAAAACGGTAGGTCGGAAAAAGTTTTCTGACTACTGTAGTCGAAATTTTCCGACTACTGTAGTCGGAATATTTTTTCCGCGAAAATTTTGAAAAAGCAGCTATTTTTCGACTGAAGTAGTCGGAAAACCAAAAAATATTATTTATTTTTAAAATTTTAGTTCTGACTATGTAGTCGGAATATTATTCAAATAATAATTATTTATTAGTTATTTTATTTTATTTTCCGACTACAGTAGTCGTAATATGCATCATTCTAGCCTTATCTTCCGACTACTGTAGTCGGAATATTTTCATGCTGGGCACATTTTTTGACTACAGTAGTCAGAAAACTGGGTTGATTTTTGGTAAAATACTGCCATTTTATTAGCACACCACCTGTCAAATGTCAATATTATAAACACCCAATTCAACAATTCAATTTCAACTATACAAGCAATTCCAACTTCAACAAACAAACATTCAAATCCCATAATATCAAACCAAAATATTAATTAGTTAAAGTCAAAATATTCAATATCAGTCTAAGTAGCTAAAACATATCGACGTTAATATAATAAAGTCTAAACGTATATATATATATATATATATATATATATATATATATATATATATATATNAGCTAATACATATCGACGTTAATATAATAAAGTCTACATATATATATATATATACCACATCATTCAAATCTACCATAAAGTCTAAATATAAAACTTAAACATCCAATAATAGTAATCAACCTTAAACCATTACTACGCATCAGATTCAGTCTCTTCATCATCAAAAAAGTTGGGCATGTGTTTTTTCATGTATCTATCCATTCTAGCAATGTGAGCTTCGGCCGTTTCACATCGTTTCGATAGCAACTCAATTTGGTTTTGCATTGCTCCCATGCTTTCCTGATTTTGCTCAGTAGGAGCATCCGAAACTAATGGCGATGGACGAAAAGAGGAAGGTCGTTGTACTCCAAGCCCGTAAACTCTTCCTTTGGATACACCACCTGCTACATTTGTCCATATTGAAGTCATATCATCGAGTGACGATTAGATTGGGGTACCATCATCAGAAGCAGGTTGCGTCTGACACCATTCATCCAAGCTTCTATGATATCCATCCTGAAATAAAAGTAATAAGAAATATATAAATAAATCAATATCAAAGTGAAAAAAGTCTTAAAGTTATGATTTGATGCACGTGTCTCAACCCATCCTTCTCTCGAACCGTCTTTCTTCTTTTTCTTATGTGTCTCCGCAAAGATTTCAGCATAAGACACTGGTCCCCCTTTTACCTCTTCCTGCAAAATTATGGCAACAAATCTGAGCGACTTTGGTCAGCTAATTGCTTGAGAAAAAGAAGCCCCACCACAAAGTTTAATGCAGAAATAACATTGGTGCAAACCAGGCAATCCATTGAAAAAATTGCCTATATGAAGGCTGTGCTACCAGGCAATCCATTGAAATCTCTTCTTTCAATAGTGGAATCCTTGTTCATATGTTTAAGAAATGCAAGTTTTATATAAATGTGTGTGTGAAATAACAAAGTAACTATAATAGATAACACTGACATTGAAACTACTAAAGTCACTAGTAGACTAGAAGCTTCCGGCTTGTTCTAGTGTAAATAGACTTCAGAAACCTTTGAAAGCCCAAAAGTTTACACTCAGATAATAATGTTTTGCGTCAAACTAGTAGATTATGTTTCTTAAAATCATATTTGAACTACAATGCATAGAGAGGGAAATCTTATACTTCAATTTCCAAGCTTCAGTGGTGTAGACTCTGCCTTCAGCTATTTCAGACCAGCCAATACTTTGGGGCGTGTCTCCCCTCTCCCAACCCCTTCAATAAGCCAACTAAAGATTCAAATCATTTCTACGCTAATGAAGAATAAGCTTTAATAATGGACAATGTGTAAAAAGAATAACATCAGTAGTGAGCAGGAGATATCAATACTGTACAACCTCTCAAAACTCATGGAGCAATTTTTATTGGCAGATTTGTTTGTTCAAAAAAGAAGACTAGTGGGCCCATGACCAGGTTAAGATATGACCATCTAGAGACACCAAAGCATAAAATTTACATTGAGGCAAGTCCTATGAATTATATAAAGATATATTTCATAAACATATATTTAAAAAAAAAAGATATATAGATATACATGTCGCAGCAAGGACGAAACTAAAAAATAAAAGTCGAAATGGATGATGAACCAGTAGTGCGATCCTTCCTTTAGTTATCAACCTTTGTACTATTTCAGTCTTCTACAAAATCAAGATGATTTGTATGAGTGAACGTAGAATAAAAAGTGATACCAAATAAATATGTAGTTAAATTTTATATCAACATTTTCAAACAGAAGTTATTATATCCAGATTCATAAGAACTAACAAAGTTCAATACTTATCAAATACAAAAAAGGAAAAAAAGAAGAAGAATAAGCCGCTATTGAACTTCAGTATCACTTGGCAGCCAACAACTCAACATTGAACTCCAAAATGCCAATGGTGCAATGTCAACCATTCAATATCAGTAAGAAAACCAAGAACTGAAATTGAATCTTAATTTCGCATTTAGAACCTTTTGGAGTTCCTTTACTGGGTGAATATCAATATAAAATAAATTTAGAAAATAAAACATGAGAAAAGATGGAGTATCAATCTAATATCACTACATAATGTAACTTTTAAACCCATTTGAAATATCTATTGGTTTACATAACCAAATCCGTAGCTATCATACCATAACATCAACAGTATGATTCTATTAACCAGCAGGTGAGAAGAAAGAAGAAAGAAGCAAGAAGCAGAGTAATGCTCCACTTAATTACAGGTATATGTTATACAGGGAGGACAATGCAACCAAAACTGCCAAGACTAGGCATTTGGTTTCCAACGGATGTAATTATGCTGCTCTTTTCTTTGACTGATTTGGTTCACCAAAACTCTTTTGTTCATGAAACGTAGCTAAGAAACTTATTACATCGGAAGGATCAACACTGATAAGTGGTTCAATCCATCGGTTTTCCTTATGTCACTAAGCACTTTACTAAGAAATTTATCCAATAATTTCTGCATAAAGCACAAACTATCACTACTAATTAGGGAATATGAGTAAGCTTCAGTATCTTGATATTGATGGTGCAAATTTATCTGGTTCAATACCAAAATAGCTTAGTAATTTGACCAATCTTGAGTCACTTTTCTTGTTCAGAAATCAACTTAATGGAAAAATCCCATTTGAGTTTGGAAAAATCATATATTTATCAAGTTTGGATCTTTCTGATAATTTGCTTTCAGGTTCTATTCCTGAGAGTTTTTCTGAGTTGAAAAATCTAAAACTTCTTTGACTATGTTGGACTATGCCTAAGACATATATATTAAATAGAAATTGTACTAAGTTGTTCTATGCCTAAGACACTGTCTGCTTACCTGCTTGATCATCAAAGGCATCATAAAAATTTAAGGAAAACATGCCAAACCAGCTTGCATATGGTGGACAGTTTTGAAAGAGAGGAATTTAAGATGTTCTGAGAATAGGAAAGAGCTCATTAGCAAGATCAAGTTTAACTTTATTATTTTACTTTCATTTTGGTGCACACAGGAGTTTAGTGAAGACGCTGATAGCACACAATTTTTATCAAACAATCACCTACGATTTTGGCTAGTTTATTATCTGAATCTGATTGTTACACAAAGGGTGTCAATGAGTAAGAACTAAATAATTTGATTGTGAAAATAATTTTTACACCATCAATAAATAGAATTAAAACTCTTTACAAATTTCTATATCCTTTTTGTTCATTTAAGTAGTCTAAACTCAAAACAGAAAGTTAAAGCCTCTTTCAACATTTTCTAAAATCGTGTCACAAATCAAATAGGATATATATCGGTTTGATGGAAAGTGAAAAACTTTATTCTAAGACACAACCCTATCAGACCAGCCTCACACGCAGTACAAATTAAAATTATTACCTAAAATGCTCGAGTAAATCATCATGCTAAATTAAGCATTAAGATTACTTGTACTGAATATGAACCAAGGACCTATCAACACCACATACCAATAATTTATATGTATAAAAAGGATTTAACTTATCTTCATGACTAACAGTGCAAAAAATTATAACACTATCGTATATTTTAACTTATTGTAACACCTAATGTGTCTTGTTTTGCATTGTCAGTGTATGCAAATTAAGCTCAAAAAGCAATATTGCTTGCAAAGTTAAAACAATTGGAAGTACAGTTTCATAAGCAAGGAGAATAACAATTTTCAGTAAATTACAGTGAATAACCAAAATCAAAGAGGGAAAAGAAACTGCAATATACTTGGGAAGCTCTAATACTCCAATCTTCTAAGTATCATTTAACCCCAGATCATGCTAACAAGAAAACTGACAGGGGAATGGTCATATTTTAATCTCAAATTGAACCCTATTGGCATGATATCTATGACATAATGGTATATAACAAAAGAAAATAGCATTTAATTTAAGCTCTTTGTTCTCATAAATAACAAGACGAATTACAATTTCATACATTATTGTTCAAATTTTAAACCATAGAAACGAATTAAATCGAAAAATTAAGTACTAAAGTAAATAAGAAGCTCAAAAAAAGCAAAAACACAAGTAAAAATTGGGGAAATTGTAAAAGCTAAGGTTTTGGGGAGATGTGAATATATACCTAGCAGCAGGTGTATGAATAGTTTTCTAATTTAAATAATGTAAGTAGGCGAGGGGACGGATGTAGCCAAGTGGATCAAGGCAGTGGATTGTGAATCCACCATGTGCGGGTTCAATTCCCGTCGTTTGCCCATAATTCATAAATATTAGATAAATGATTGACCTCTTTTTCCTATTCAAAGATCAGCCCCCTGGCTCTGTATAGGGAAAGGAGAAGAAGCTTTGGGTGGAAGAATGAGCAGGAGATGACATATTAGCAAAGAAGAAAAAATATTTTGGTTCTTAATCAACTTACCCAAGAGGAGTGAAGGTGGAAGCGGAGTGGTGAAATGGTTGAGAGCAGTTAGTAGTGAGAGAGATGAGACTGAAAAAGAGAGGAGATGAGCGAAACAAAACCTAGTTTTGCACTTATTTTATTTTTTCCGACTACTGTAGTCGGAAATTTCTTTTTTATTTTGGTCAAATTGATTTATTTTTCGATTACAGTGGGCAGCAACTTTAGTCGATTTTTTAATTAAAATTGTGGAAAAATTATTTTATATTTTTCCGACTATTGTCGTCGAAAATTTCTTTTTATTTTTTTTGCGGTATTTTGCGCAAAATTTTACGACTACTACAGTCGAAATGGCAGTCGCCTACAAATTTAAAAAAAAAAATTATACTTAAATTCCGACTACTATTTGGTAGTCGGAATCTGTAGTCGGAAAATAGCATTTTTTTGGCACTACTTTGTCGAGTTTAGGCTCGGCACTTACTCAGTACATGGGGTCGGTTGTACTGATACTACACTCTGCACTTTTTTGTGCAGATCCAGGTACTAGCCAGCAGTGGAGATTATTAGAGCATCCATTCATTCATTCGGAGACACGAGGTATATCTGTCGGCGTTCGCAGATCCCGAGAGTCTTTTCCTATTTTTATAAAACTGTTTTAGTATATTCAGAACAGTTACACTATTTCTTTCAGCCCAGTATCTGTAGTATTCTTTAGTAGTTCGTGAATTGTGACACCAGACTCTGGGTAATTCTAGATTTATTTATATAATTAGCTCGTGATTCGTTTTATTCAATTTCTTATTATTTTATCTTTGAAAAATTAATTATCGATAACCACTAGTTTCAGTTTACTTTATATTATTTTATTATGTCTAAATTGATAAATAATGCAAAGTAGTAAATCGACTTCTAACATTGGCTTGCCTAGCAAGTGTGGTGTTAGGCGTCATCACGATCCCCAAAGTTGGGAATTTGGGTCGTGACAAAAACTTACCCACAACTTGATTTTAGAGCAGTATTTCGAATTTCAGGTGCAGTGTATGAATAAGAAATAGAGATTTTGGGTAATTAGTAAAATCTAAGAAAGAGAGAAATTGGGTTTGATATCTTCGAAAAATGAAATGAATCAGAATTGTTTTTTTGGGGGGTCGGGGGGGGGGGGGGGGGGGGGGGGGGGGAAGATATAAAAATAAAAGAGAGATTTGGATGTTATTAAGAAATAGAGAAAAAAGAAACAAAATCTTAAATGTAGGGGAAGGTTTTCCGAAATGGACTAAAATTAAGGGATCTTAAACATTTTTTTTCTTAGCTTCTTTAAGGTTTTGTATATAAGTTGTAAATATAGATACACAAAGTAATTAATAAGGAACATAAATAAATATGGTAAATAGGTTTCTATTACAGTATAGTGTCACGACCCCAAATCCTAACAGGCCTTGATGGCGCCTATCGTGGAACTAGGCTAGCCGACTATCACTTTACTACGCATTTATCCAATTATATTAGTTCACAATTAAATAATAAGCAAGCAAACCACAGCATAAATAATATAAATAAGTCTTAACGTCCCAATAATAGTCTAACAACCTCCCAAGAACTGGAGTCAATAGTCATGAGCATCTAAGAATAAATAAATCCAACTCTGCTAAAACTATAATGTATATCTCTGAATCAATGCTAAAGCTAAACAAGGAAGGGAAATGGAGAAGTTGTGGACGCTGGATAGCTACCTCGAAATCCCATGAAATGCTGCTATCAATTGCGTCAACTACTATTGCGAACTAGTACCTGTATCTGTGCACAGAGGCACAGGGAGTCTTTATGAGTACGCCAACTCA
>ML258974.1:0-64968 GCA_005239495.1 Nicotiana undulata
TAAGCCATTAAGCTTCGGTTTCGGTTCGGTTTTCGGTTTCGGTTCGGTTTTGAACACCCCTACGGTGAGCTGCTCCCTTTGGCGTTTCTCAGCAGCACCTTGGAGTTGTCTTTTGTTATTTCTGTCTATTCTCTTCAGACAGTAGTACAGTATTCTGTCTAGTTTTGTATATTCTACTAGCCGCTTGTAGACTTGTGACACGAGGTCCTGACACATGTAGTAGACCTTATGGTATTTTTGCTAAATTGTATATGTTGGCTCATGGTTTTGAGTTTTATTGATTCGAGTTGCATAACTTATTCGTTCTCATTTAACAAATTCTTAACTTAAAACTTGGCAAGCATTTGAATATCTTATTAAATAAGGTAACCTCGTTAGTAAACAAGTGTTGGCTTGCCTGACTCCGGTGTTGGGCGCCATCACGGCCTGAGTTAGAAGTTTGGGTCTTGACAACATGGTATCAGAGCTCTAGGTTCACGTAGGTCTCACAAGTCACAGGCAAACCTAATAGAGTCTTGCGGATCGATACGGAGATGTCTGTATTTATCTTCGGGAGGATATAGGGTGTTAGGAAACCTCTCTTTATTCATATTCTATCGTGCAGTCGATGGTTTACTAAATCTCATTCTTCTATTCTCTCACAGATGGTGAGGACTCGTGCAGCTGACGTTCCAGAACCGGGAGATGCCGCTACCCCCGCCTTCCGAGGCCGTGGCAGAGGCCGGGGGAGGGCACCAGCCTGAGGTAGGGGACGAGGGCGTCCCAGAGTTGTTCCATTAGCACCCCCAGCGAATCCGGCAGAGGAACCCATTACTGAGGAGCAGGGTGAGGTGCCCCCATCAGATCCAGCTCCAATGGATTTCATGACTGCACCAGGCTTCCAAGAGGTCATGGGTCGTATGATGCGGTTCATGGACACTATGACCCATGATGATTCATTTCGAGCGGATCCTGCCACATCTCAGGCGGGAGGGGGAGTCCAGAACCCTACTGCCCAGGCCGCAGGACATGCAGCGGCGGTATATTAGACTCCGGGTACACTGCCCGTGGGTGGAGCACAGTCAGTAGCAGTAGCACTAGAGCTCAGACCAGTTGTGGACGGTGATCCGCAGAAGCTACTTGATAGATGGACCCGATTGCACCCTCCTGTCTTTGGAGGTGAGAGGGGCGAGGATGCCCAAGACTTCATTGATAGGTGCAGGGACAGACTGCACAACATGAGGATTCTAGAGTCCCATGGAGTTGATTTCACTACTTTTCAGCTAGAGGGAAGGGCCCGCAGATGGTGGCAGTCATTTATCCTTCGTAGGCCAGCAGGTTCCCCTCCTATCACATGGGAGCAGTTCACTCAGTTGTTCCTGGACAGGTATATTCCACCCTCAGAGAGGGAAGAGATGCGGTATCAGTTTGAGCAGCTGGAGCAGGGGCAGATGTCAGTGACAGACTACGAGGCCAAGTTTTCAGAGTTGTCTCATCATGCCCTTATGATACTTCCTACTGATGCTGAGAGAGTGCGGAGTTTTGTAGCTGGGCTACACTCAGGTATTAAGGCCAACATGGCCTGAGAAGTGGAATTGGGTACTCCCTATCACCTTGTGGTCGAGATAGCTCGCCGGATTGAGGGTTACTGATCGAGGGGCAGAGAGCAGGGTCAGCAGGATAAGAGAGCTAGATTTTCTGGAGATTTCAAAGGTGCCCCAGCCAGGGGTAAAGGTCAGTTCGGTAGAGGCCAGGCCAACAGGCCTCCATATTCAGCTCCTCCACCACCTCCCCATGGTGCTCCAGTGAGGCCTTATTTCAGCGCCATGCCGGAGAGTTCTTACCGCCCACCAGCCATTCAGGGTTCCTCCGGCGGGTATTCAGGTCATCAGGGGTCTTCTAGTCCTTACTTCAGTGCCATGCCAGAGGGTTCTCACCGTCCCCCAGCTATCCAGGGTTCTTCTTCAGGGCAGCAGGTCATGCCACTAGTGAGATGTTATGAGTGTGGGGATTCATGCCACATGAGGAGGACTTGTCCCAGGCTTCGGGGCAAGGTTGTTTAGCAGAGTTACCAGCCTACATACTTAGCACTGGCGCCCCGTCCACCCATAGGTGGAGGCCAGGCAGGGGGAGCTCAGCTAGCTCCTATTCAGTCCAGCGGAGGTCAGTCTTCAGGTACACCAGCCAGATTATATGTTTTTCCAGCCCGAGCAGATGCAGTGGCCTGAGACGCCGTGATCACAAGTACTATTTCAGTATGTGGTAGGGAGGCATCAGTGCTATTTGATCCAGGATCCACTTATTCATATGTGTCAGCCTTATTTTCTTGTTTTCTAAATGTTCCTCGTGAGTCCTTGGGTTCTCCTATTTATGTGTCCACTCCCGTGGGCGAATATGTGGTGGTAGACCAGATCTATCGGTCCTGTGTGGTCATATTCTGTGGGTTCGAGACTAGAGCGGACCTCATGTTGCTCGACATGGTTGATTTTGAGATTATCTTGGGGATGGATTGGATATCTCTCTATCATTCCATCTTGGATTGCCATGCCAAGACGGTTACTTTGGCCATGCCTGAGTTGCCTAAGCTAGAGTGGAGAGGTTCCTCAGTTAGTGCAGCCAGTAGAGTTATTTCCTTCCTGAAGGCTCGACATATGGTCGAGAAGGGTTGTTTGGCGTATCTTGCTTATGTGAGGGACACCACCATCGAGTCTATGATGATTAATTCAGTTCTAGTTGTTCGAGAGTTTGCTAATGTCTTTCCTTCAGACCTTTCGGGCATGCCTCCGGATCGTGATATTGATTTCTGCGTTGATGTAGCTCCAGGCACTCAGCCTATTTCCATTCCCCCATACCATATGGCTCCGAAAGAGTTGAAGGATTTGAAGGAGCAGCTTTAGGAGTTGTTGGCTAAGGGGTTCATCAGACCGAGTGTGTCGTCGTGGGGTGCTCCAGTCCTATTTGTGCAGAAGAAGGATGGGTCTATGCGGATGTGTATTGATTACCGCCAGTTGAACAAGGTCGCCATTAAGAACAAGTATCCTTTGTCGCGCATTGATGATTTGTTTGACCAGTTGCAGGGTGCTAAGGTGTTTTCTAAGATTGACTTGAGGTCGGGCTATCATCAGTTGAAGATTCGGGCCTCAGATGTTTTGAAGACTGCTTTCCGTACGAGATATGGCCACTATGAGTTCATGGTGATGTCATTTGGCTTGACTAATGCCCCAGCAGCATTTATGGATTTGATGAACTGGGTGTTCAGGCCGTATATTGATTCTTTTGTTATTGTCTTCATTGACGGCATTTTGATTTACTCACGTAGCCTGGGCGAGCACGAGCAGCATTAGAGAGTTGTGCTCCAGACTTTGCGAGAGCATAAGCTATATGCTAAGTTCTCCAAGTGTGAGTTCTGGTTGGATTCCGTGGCATTCTTGGGGCATGTTGTATCCGGAGAGGGTATCAAGGTTGATCCCAAGAAGATTGAGGCAGTTAAGAGTTGGCCACGCCCTGCTTCAACTACAGAGATCAGGAGCTTCGTAGGTCTAGCAGACTACTATAGACGATTTGTGGAGGGTTTTTCATCCATTGCAGCCCCATTGACTAGATTGACTCAGAAGAATGCCCCGTTCCGATGGTATGACGAGTGTGAGGCGAGTTTTCACAAGCTCAAGACGCATTGACCTCAGTACCAGTTCTAGTATTTCCTTCCGGTTCTGGGATATATACAGTGTATTGTGATGCTTCACGCGTTGGCTTGGGATGTGTATTGATGCAGGAAGGGAGAGTTATTGCTTATGCTTCGCGCCAGCTGAAGGTTCATGAGAAGAATTACCTTGTGCACGATTTGGAGTTAGCGGCGATTGTTCATGCTCTTAAGATTTGGAGGCATTACTTGTATGGGGTGTCTTGTGAGGTTTATACAGACCACCGCAGCTTGCAGCACTTGTTCAAGCAGATGGATCTTAACTTGAGGCAGCGCATGTGGCTTGAGTTGCTGAAGGATTATGACATCACCATTCTTTATCATCCGGGCAAGGCAAATGTGGTGGCAGATGCTTTGAGCAGGAAGGCAGAGAGTATGGGTAGCTTGGCTTACATTACGGCAGAGGAGAGACCTCTAGCCTGGGACATTCACTCCTTGGCTAATCGCCTTGTGAGATTAGACATGTCAGAGCCTCGTCGAGTTTTAGAACATGTGGTTGCTCAGTCTTCGTTATTGAGGGAGATTAAGGCTCGGCAGTATGAAGATCCGTGTTTGGCAGAGCTACGGGAGACAGTGGTTCAGGGTACGGCTGAGGAGGTTACCATTGGCGAGGATGGTTTTCTGAGACTTCAGGGCCGTTTATGTGTTCCTAATGTTTATGGCCTGAGGGGGAGGATTTTTGAGGAGGCACACAGTTCTCGGTATTTGGTTCATCTTGGTGCTACGAAGATGTATCGTGATTTGAAGCAGCATTACTGGTGGAGGCGGATGAAGAGAGACATTATGGAGTATGTGGCTAGGTGTCTTAACTGCTAGCAGGTTAAGTATGAGCACTAGAGGCCAGGAGGCTTACTTCAACAGATGCCCATTCCTGAGTGGAAGTGGGAACGCATCACTATGGACTTCGTGGTTGGGTTGCCTTGTACTTTGCGAAAGGTCGATGCGGTTTGGGTCATTATGGATAGATTGACCAAATCGGCACATTTCATTCCAGTTGATACTACTTATACTTCTGAGAGGCTAAGAAAGATCTACATTCGGGAGATAGTCCGGTTGCACAGTGTGCAGGTCTCCATTATATCAGATCGAGGTCCTCAGTTCACCTCGCACTTCTGGAGAGCATTGCACAGTGGGTTAGGCACCCAGATAGACCTCAGCACAACATTTCACCCTCAGACTGATGGCCAGTCGGAGCGTACAGTTCAGATATTGGAGGACATGCTCAGAGCATATGTGATCGACTTTGGAGGTCAGTGGGACCAGTTCTTGCCTTTGGCCGAGTTTGCTTATAATAACAGTTATCAGTCCAGCATCGAGATGGCTCCATTTGAGGCTTTGTATGGTCGGCGATGTCGTTCTCCTATCGGGTGGTTTGAGCCTGGTGAAGCTAAGTTATATGGCACGGACCTGGTGAGAGATGCCTTGGAGAAGGTGAAGTTGATTCAGGAGAGGCAACGCACAGCACAGCACAGCACAGTCCAGACATAAGAGCTACGCGGATCAGAAGGCGCGTGATGTATCATTTATGGAGGGAGATAAGGTTCTGTTGAAGGTCTCACCGATGAAGGGTATTATGAGGTTCAGGAAGAAGGGCAAGTTGAGCCCCAGGTTTATAGGTCCTTTCGAGGTATTGAGGCGAATTGGGGAGGTTGCTTATGAGCATGCCTTACCTCCCAGCTTATCAGGAGTTCATCCGGTCTTTCATGTATCCATGCTCCGGAGGTATCACGCCGACTTCTCTCACGTGGTTGATTTCAGCACTATTCAGTTGGATGAGAGATTGGGCTACGAGTAGGAGGAAGTTGCTATTATTGACAGGCATGATCGCCAATTGAGATCCAAGAGAGTTTTTGCTGTGAAGGTCCAGTGGAGGGGCCAACCAGTCGAGGAGGCGACTTGGGAATCCGAGGAGGACATGCGGAGCACATACCCACACTTATTCGGCACTTCAGGTACGATTCTAGACCCGTTCGAGGACGAACGTTTGTTTAAGAGGTGGAGAATGTAACGACCCGACCGGTCGTTTTGCGTTATTGGACCCCGTTCCCCTATATGAAACTTCCCACAACTGCTTATTGTGATTTATGACTTGCGGGTACGGGTGGTTCGGGATTCGGAAGTGTTTAGAGCAGTATAGGAACACTTAGTTCCTTAAGGTTGGCCTTTTTGGCCAAGTTTGACTTCGGTCAATATTTTGAGTAAACGACCTCGGAATCGAGTTTCGACAGTTTCAGTAGCTTCGTATGATGATTTCGGACTTGGGTCTATGTTCGGAATGGGTTTTGGATGACCCGGGGGCGTTTCGGCGCCCAATATCGAAATGAGAATTTCCTTAAGTTTGAAATTTGGTTTGGAACGTGTTTTTGTGTTATCGAGGTCCGAATGGAATTCCGAGACCGGGAATAGTTCTGTTATGTTAAAAATTACAATATAATTTAAAAAATAATCCCATTTCGAAATAATTTTGTCTACATTTTAAAAATAATTATTTCATGTTATACCAATTTTTCATAAATATACTTTCTATTACACTTGAAAATCGTTGTAGAAACTAATATCGCTCTTTTTGAATTCGAGAAAAAAAAATCCTTCACATAATCTAATGATTCAAAACTAATATTCTTCAATGAAAAAAAATACTTCGGCTTATATCCTTCATTATATATGTAAGTAAATTTTTATCAACTTTTAAACTTTTTTTGTTATCTTGATAAACATAGACGTGTATCTTATATATTACATTTATTTTTGAAAAAATGCTTTATTCAAATCTAGGTATAGTGTTTTAAAGAACTACAATTATATGATTCTAAATATAAAAGAATTTATAGTTATATGGAGTATTTTTATTTTATTTTTTGCAAGAGGTGAAGTAGTATTTAAATAATTTGAATTAAGATAACAAACGTTCCTGATATGATTGCATATGATAAGTATGATAACATGGTAACAAAGGATAATTTCTTCTTATTTTAATTCAAATTTAAAAACTTTATCTATTAATTCAAAATTATCCTTTAATATATATATATATATATATATATATATATATTTGTATTTGACTAACACAATCAAATATAGAATAAAATTATCATATATTAATGACATTTTTATGCTGACCCGCCTCCAAGAAAGTGAACACTCTTTCTTTCCTTGTCATCTCTTAAGGGAATATTTATTCCACTTTCAAATAGTAACCCCACAAAGTTTAACCTATACGTTTTCGAAACATATTTTTGGGATTTGAGATTTTATCAAAATATAAGCAAACTAAATTTATGACCAAAAGCCCAACCAAACGGATCTTATGCGTGTAGTTGAAAATAGGGTTACAAATCAAAGAGGTACGCCTTCCTCCTATATACATATGGATTTTTTTTCTTATACGATCTACCTCCCCAAACCCTACTTGTGAAAATTTACTATCCTACCGAATCTTAAATAACTCTGCTCTGCTCACCAAAATTTTAGACAAAAATATCCATTACACAGGGAAATCAACGAAAGGCTCCTTCAGTTTTATTGAACATAATCTAGAGTATATTCCCAAGTGAGAGGAACTTAAAAAGGTAAGAAGCAAAATACAATATCATTGCACCAATTATTGAATGAAACTACATAACTTTGCAAACCTCTACAAATAATAGCAGCTCGTCAAAAAAACCTGCATATAAGATTTTTACACAGCCTAGGTGAGAAAAACTCCAGTACCATGACATGTTGCTCAAAAACTACATTATCTCATCACTTAGTTCTCCTTTAGCTCCCCACAATCTTCGATGGAGACAGTGCATGTTGTTTTTCCACTATCTGAACCCACATTTTCCATTTCCTTGACAACACTATACCCGTCTACAACTTTGCCAAACACTACGTGTTTCCCGTCAAGCCAAGGCGTTGGTACTGTGGTGATAAAGAACTGAGATCCATTGGTGTTTGGTCCAGAATTTGCCATTGAAAGGAGGCCGGGTGTAGTGTGCATCACACTGAAGTCCTCGTCAGCAAATTTTGCACCATATATTGATTCTCCTCCAGTCCCATTTCCTCGGGTGAAATCTCCACCCTGGCACATGAAGTGTGGAATGATACGATGAAACACCGAGCCCTTGTAATGTAATGGCTTCCCTAACTGCCCAATCCCTTTTTCACCGGTGCAGAGAGCACGGAAATTTTCAGCAGTTTTAGGAGTCTTATCTTTAAACAGTTCCATCACAACTCTCCCGGCCTTGGCCTTGCCAATCAATATGTCAAAGAAAACCTTTGGATTTTTTGCCATAATTACTTTTAAACCTGCATTATAACATACATACACCAGTTAATACACAGTAAAAGACTATTTAGTGTGACAGAACAGAAGATTCTCATATAACCGTCGATGACAAAAAAGAATCTTTTCTGCAAACTTTATCTCAAATGAGCATATAATCTAGATATATAATCTGAAAAAAGAACAAACATACGTAATAACAATCTTTTCTGCAAACTTTATCTCAAATGAGCATATAATCTTAGATACATACTCGTATCAAAAATTTCATTCAACCGCATATACTCTAACTAATATCAGCAGCGGAAGCAGGATTACCCCTAACCAGTGGGAATTGAACCAAAAACTCACAAATGTTTTGAAGCCCCTTGACCACTAAGCTATGCATTTGGGTTGTGGCAAGGGGATACAAAATATAATATATAGAGGCATAAAACACATTTTGCCTTCATGTATACAGTGTAATTTTCCACTAAGGGAGTTTAAGTCCCTGACTACTATATTTTTCTACATACAGACCCAGAACACACTATCTTATTTAAACATACTTGCAAGTAAAATAATCATCTAAAATAGAAGTTCTGTTCAAATACTTGGCCAAAAAACAGGAATGCAAACTTATAGCATCTCTACCAAGAGAAAGATATTGGATATACAAATTCTACCACTCAGTATAACTAGACTATAAACTAGACGCCACACATGCTCATTTTATTCATAAAATTGCTAAATCATCATTTGCTACAAGAACATCATAATAGAACACTGTTTTGGGGACAATGAAAATAACACCCAAAGCAGGGGTAAAGTTATCTGGAAGCATATAAACTCATATACAAATTAATCAAAATATATATGTTTATACTTATACTAAGTTGGCATTAACCATCACAAAGGGGTAATGGGTGCATTCTTACTTCATATCCACTACCATAAATTCTAAAAACATAATACAGTGTGGTGAAAACAAATTAAGATTCAAAAAATATAGTACTTATTTCATATGAAGTATAACAAAAATGTCAATCACATAACGAACCCTCCTGAGTAATTGCAACAAATGCAGATCAAGAGGACACCAATAAATGGATTAGTTATATGAAATTTGGATATAGCACAAGTTTTGAGCTCACACAGCGTTTCTCAAAATTCTGACTGTGAAGCCTTCGATATGTGCTTCTTCTCATAAATACTTAAGGGTTTATCAATAAAAGAGATGCTGAAAGTAACAAATTTGGTGAAAAGAGAAGACGAGTGACATACCTTTGGATGCAGAAGAAGATTTTGGAGACAATTGCTAGTGAGTAGGGTTTTAGCAAATTTATAGAGAGGCATGTGATTGGAGATTAGGGTTTAGGATTTTAATTTTTGCATTGGCTACCCATGTAGTTTGAGATATTTACATATTTACCCCCTTCTTTTGTTTGCAATTGTGTAACACTACATTTTGCTTTTCCAACTTTTTTGGAATTTTGAGTTCTGCTCCAAGTCCCCCAAAATATGCTCCTTGTTGGTACAAGACTTCTTCTTATCTTCCACTCTCCCCCAATGAAAGTTTTCTTTTTCCCCGATACAATAGTCATGTTATAAATATATATTATATTATGGATGTTCATAAGCTTCCTGAAGAATCTTATTCATATGGGACTCCGCCGTAAATATGTTTATCCATTTGGTACTCTATTGGAAGAAGCTTATTATTTCGGTACTCCGTTATGGATAAATATTACCCCGGTAGAAGATTATCTATGTCTGGTATAGTAGCAACTTACAAGCACCTTACACGGCAACTTGCAGTAGCAGCTTACAAGCAACTTACACATCAACTTGCAGTAGCAGCTTACAAGCAGCTTGCAGTAGCATCTTACACAACAACTTCCTTCTTCTATAAATAGAGGAGATTTTATTTCATTATGTACGTCAGTTTGAAAGTTGAATAATATATCAATCTTTCTCTCTATACTTGCTTTTGATTTATTTACTTTACAGTCTTTATTTTATAACACGTTATCACCACGAGACTCTGTCTTGAGCAGACTTTGAAACATGTATTACTATAGTTATCCTCGTCCAAAAGCATCGGTACTCGCTGTAAGTAAGATCAAACTGTTGTATTTATGGATTTTTACCTTTTTTACAGTGGGTTGAACAATTGATATTTCTTTTGGCGTCACTATTTTATTTCCATATTAGCAAAGTAAACATGGAAATGATTCCATGTTCTGCTTAAAGGTTTTACGATATCACTTTGTCTTTATGAACGACAAATTATTTTTCCTTGCTCCTTTGCTATCTTGAAGTAGGTTTGTAGCAAGGACTTGTGACATTAATTTTTGCATTTTCATATATTGCTTAACTCTAACTATTTGTTGAGTTGAGTTAACAAAAGTCTATGGATATAAATCAGATCCAATCGCCATAATTAAGAGTTTTACTCAAAAGGTTAGTACTCCCTTCATATCAGACATTCCTGTTTTTTGCTACTAACAGTATGATTTTTGTTCATTGGTCCTAAGGAGCCTAATTGGTTACTTAGTAGTTCATTTCGCAAATTTGTTCCTAAAGAAAAATATTACAAGAAGGGCCCATGATTTATTATTTTTTTTCATCTCTATTGATGGCTAAGGATGGGAGTTTTCAAGAAATATATAGTCATCGGCAGTGGCATATTTCCTAAGTCTTGTTATGACTTAATTTTATGGTTCACTCTAACTCTAATAGAGTTCGACCATGTAACGACCCGGTCTGTCGTTACGTAGAACCTGAATTATAATTACTGTTATTGACTTGTCATAGGTTGGTTATACTATTATTGATGTGTTAGAGTTGGTAGGCTTGAAATGGAAATGGTTGTAGTGAGAGTTTAGCCACTTAGTCTTTAAAAACAACCTTAAAGTTGGAAAAGTCAACTGAGAGTTGACTTATTGGTAAACGACCTCGGAATGATGATTTTATGGATCGGATAGCTTCGTTTGGTGATTTGGGACTTAGGAGTGTGTTCAGAATAATTTTGTGATGTCCGGTGTAGAGTTAGGCTTGAATTGGCGAAAGTTAGTTTTTGGCGATTTTCGGTCGGCAGTGGAAAATAGGCTATCGGGGTCGGAATGGAATTTCGGAAGTTGGAACAGGTTCGTAATTCCATTTTGGATATGTCTGCAAAATTTCAGGTTAATCGGAGTTGTTTTGGATAGTTTCGGCATCGTTGGTGGATTTTAGAAATTTCAAAGTTCTTAGGCTTGAATCCGACATGATTTTGGTGTTTTGATATTATTTTTAGTGTTTTGAGAGTGCAACTAAGTTTGAATGATCATTTATGATGCATTGGTATATTTGGTTGAGGTCCCGAGGTGCTCGGGATTAATTTTGGATGGTTAACGAGAAATTCGGAGTTGAAAAATGCAGCAAACAACTGCTGAAGTTTTTCCCACACCTGCGGAAGTTTGACCGCAGGTGCGGGCCCGCGGGAGCGAGCAGGACTCCGCAGGTGCGATATTGGCCAGTCCAGGGAAGTTCGCAGGTGCGGTTAGCGGGACCGCAGGTGCGGTCCCGCAGGTGCGGTCCCGCAGGTGCGAGAAATGGGCCGCAGGTGCGGAACCCCTGGGCAGAAAGTATAAATTAAAACCCTCCGCGACCATTAAATCTTTTAACACTATTTTTGAACGGGAAAAGAGCTTGGAGGCTATTTTGAAGAGGGGAAATCAGTGTTCTTCGTAGAGGTAAGTATTTTGGACCTTAAAACTCGATTATAGGTGATTAAATACCTTATTATCAGTGTTTAATTCATGAAAATCAGTAGAAAAATGGGGAGTTAGGGCTTGAGAATATGAGACCTTTAGGTGATGATTTGAGGAGTCAAACGAACTCCGATTTTAGTGTTCTTTATATGTACGGACTCGTGAGATGATGCAGAACATTTTGGTATAAGATTTGTCGAGTTCCGAGATGCGGGAGCGGGGGTCAGGTTTTGGCTAATTTCGGGTTTTGAGCTAAAATTGGTACTTTTCAATTGGAATTCATTCTGTTAGCATAATTTGATGATAAAAATCTGATCTTTGTAGATTTGGAGCATTCAGAAGTTAATACGAGAGGCAAGAGGGTCGCAGAGTAGCTTTTCGGGCTAGTTTGAGGTAAGTAATGTCTTTAAATCCTGTCTTGAGGGTCTGAAACCCCAGACCTTGCATCCTTTCACGAAATTTGGAATGCAAAGATTGAAAATTTAGAAATATATCCCTTTTTAGGCAACTATTGAGTTGCGGAACCGATTTTTAAGCCTATGCTTAATAATATTGATATATTTTGATATGATTTGGGTTGTAAGCTATGTTTGGGGCCTAGTGCCGATATATTTACCCCTTGGGGGCTGTTTTTACTATTTTCCTCACTTGATATGTTATGGTTTTCACTCAAACTTTTCTTTGACGATTGTTTTGACACTTAGTATTTTTGATATTATTTGTTGAAAATGAAACACTGTTTTTGGGTCGAGAACCCGGTATATTTGTGGCCCGAGTGGCATGTTGAGAGTGTCTGACTGAGTGAGGTTGCGGGCCAATATTGTGAGGATGTTATGATACGAGAGAGGCCGATGGCCAATATTGTGAGTGATTTATGCCATGATGTGGCTTGTTTATAGCGCTTGGGTTGTGGGAGCCCCTCCGGAGTCTGTACACATCCCAGTGAGCGCAAGTACCTATTGAGTGCGAGTGATGCCCGTGGGGCTCATACTGAGTGGTTGTGAGGTTGCCTACTGGGCTGATATTGAGTGACTGTGAGGTTGCCTGCTGGGCTGAACTGAGTGATAGTGAGGTGCTGATGGAAATGTTATGAGATATTATTATGGCTCGAGGGGCAGTGTTATGATGATTTTACTGAGTTTTTTACTATGATTCACTTCATTTTTCAAACTAATTTTTACTGGGAGTTTTACTGAGAAATATTGGAAAATATACTTATTTTTCAAAGGAATTTTATGGAAACTGGTTTTCGAACTTATGTAATTGATGTATACTTTATGGAGACTTGATGGTTTACTGTGTTTCTTATTTCTCAAACTGTGATTTATTTTTATTACTACTGAGTTGGCGTACTCATCATTACTCCTTGCACCCTTGTGTGCAGATCTAGGTACTAGTGCTGAGCAGTAGCCATCTTTGTTCGTTAGCAGCAGCTTTACGGGATTTCGAGGTAGCTGTCCAGCGTCCGCAGCTTCTCTATTTCCCTTCCTTTATTAGTATTAGTATTTATTTCATAGACATTGTTTAATACATTAGCAGAGTTAGTTTTATTTCTTAGATGCTCGTGACCATGTTGACTCCAGTCTTGGGAGGTTTGCTTAGACTGTTAGATTATCATGGGGACGTAAAGACTTAAAGAAATTATTTTATACTTTGTTTGTTGTTCGTTATTGATCTATGAAATATTATAATAGAACGAATGGGTAGTTATGTGATGGTTGGCTAGCCTAGTTCCACGATAGACGTCATCACGACCTGTTAGAATTTGGGGTCGTGACAAACCACTTGAAGTGGCAATACTTTGTATATCTCATTGTAACTAAATTTGTTAAACACCAGAAGTGGTATATATATATCATGACCACTAGAAGTGGTAGTTTAGGCTTATTATGGTTACAATTGAAGATAAGTTAGATAAAAATTCTCCATATTATATACATGCCTCGATTTGCTTCTGAAGTAGCAAATATCTTAAAAGAGGTTCGAAGCATCACAATGTGATGTGGTTAATTCACATTCAGATAATTATGTTCCATTTCCTGAAGGATGAGAACGTTTGATAAATATTAATCCATTCCCTGAAGTGAATGTGATAATATTAATAAAGGCGTAAATATGAGCGCGCTATTGATGTCAATATATTACATCACCTCCAGAAGAGTTAATATGATTGAGAGAATATATACTTAACATTTTGTATTTTAAATTTGCTCCTGAAGAAGTAACACAATTGAAATTTTATCCTGAAGTAGGAAAATATTACGAAGAGGTGTTCTCTTGTGCTTAAACATTTATTTTGTTTATTTGATTATGATTTTCTCTCATGATACCAGAAGTGTCTGGGCAATATTTGATAGTACAAAATGTATCAATAACTCCTGAAGAGCTAATTGTTTGTCTAGAAGACACATGACACCAGTAGTGTTTGATAAATATTAGATTGTGGATAATGAATGAAGGCTCTTGAAGAGCTTATATACAAATATGTCATTCATATTATGTGATTATGGTCAAAACATATGTTGTAGTAAACTTGAAGTTTACTAATACAAATGGGTATCATATTGAGACTACAAATGACTAGAAGATTGAAAATCTTCGTGTTTCCACAATCATAGGGAGTAAAATAATATATATGTGAGAAGTTACCCGCCTTGTTCTTCAATTTGTACTACATCATGTAACACAGTGAACCAGAAGTTTACTAATGCAAAAGCAGTCACAGTAAACCAGAAGTTTTACTGAGGCAAAAGTAGTTACATTAAATCAGGAATTCGCTGATACAAAAGTAGCCACAGTAAATCAGAAGTTTACTAATGCAAAAGTTTATGACATAGTAAATCAGAAGTTTACTAATGCAAAAGCAGTCACAGTAAACCAGAAGTTTTACTGAGGCAAAAGTAGTTACATTAAATCAGGAATTCGCTGATACAAAAGTAGCCACAGTAAATCAGAAGTTTACTAATGCAAAAGTTTATGACATAGT
This sequence comes from Nicotiana undulata, assembly GCA_005239495.1. Classification (NCBI taxonomy): domain Eukaryota; kingdom Viridiplantae; phylum Streptophyta; class Magnoliopsida; order Solanales; family Solanaceae; genus Nicotiana; species Nicotiana undulata. The sequence continues at coordinate 14,667 of ML258974.1, forward strand.
AAATCAGAAGTTTACTAAGAGATAGCACATACAAGGATAAACTTGAAATTTTCATTTGCCATTTTTAAATGAGTTATTTGAGAATTCAAATAAGCATATATTGAAGAACTAGAAGATTCTTCAAGAATTCTCTTATGTTGTTTTGTTCTCATAATAAATTGATTATACCAGCTAAAGTTGGGACTAAGCCGCTAATCTGAAATATATAAAAGGTGAATATGGGCCCATTCACCTATCATGTGAACCACTTATAGATGCATATATGAGATGGTTACATATGTGATTATTGTCAACCTGTAGTTTGGCATTTGAAATTGCTTTTATCAATAAAAAGCATAAATTTCAGACTATGAAATCAAGATAGTTCATCTTGATGCTAGTTTATATCCCAGCTAGTTTAGCATTGAATACCTCTTATTAATGGCTAAACTATCGCTTATGAGAATAAAGCCTCATGTGTTGGTCTAAGATTTTTCAAATTGCATATTGCAGTACTTGTATGCATCATACCAATAATATATGATAAGTACTCCCCTCATAATTGGTTTAGGATCAGAAACCAAATATTTTTACTATCTTTTGATGTGTGGTATATGATTAATTTCTCTACCACAATGCACAAGGATATGTTTCACAAAGAATATTGGGGATATATGTAAGTTTTTCTAACATTTGGGAGATGGAATAAACATCTGAAAAATATGCTATATGAATTGAATTATCATTAGTATGATCCTCATTGAGAATATAATTCAAGTCAAATGCCAGAAGCATTTGATGATCCAAAACTAAATATCATATTTCAGCTGCGAATGCTCCTATTAAAATTTCAGTTCCTGAAGGATGGAGTTTACTTTATGCATGAAGCGTGGTAGACCATTCGGTTACAAAGGTAACAATCCTTGAAAATGATAGGAGCAAATGATCAAAATGATCATAATAAGGAGGCAATGAGCTCTAGAAGAGCCCACGACATAACATTTCATGAAACTCCAGAAGAAGTTCAGGTACCTGAAATAAGAAAAGTGATGAGATCTCAACAAGTTATATCGCTTAGGAACCGATACGAAATGATCGTCGACATATATTTGATACAATATAGTGCACAATATTGTAAAAGATTTTGAGGATCGGACATGCAGTCCAGACACCTGAAGATGTCATGCCATTTAAATACAAGTCATAACCTATATGTCTCATTTGATTAAACCTATATGAAAATTTCTAAAAGATTTCAAATGCCTGAAGCATATAGTTCAAAGTCTCGAGAAATGTACTCGATCATATTACAAAGTTCTTTGTACGATTTAAAACAATGTGGGCGCATATAGTATAATCGCCTCAGTGAATATTTGCTGAAACAAGGGTTATCCTTTCTATTTATGTCGATAACATAAATCTTGTTGGAACTCTAGAAGAGCTCCAAAAGGCAATTGGATATCTTGAGAAAGAATTTGAGATGAAAGATCTAGGAAAGACAAAACTTTGCCTTGGTCTGCAAATTGAACATTTAGCATACGTGATCTTTATCCATCAATCTTCCTATACAGAAAAAGGTCTTAAAACGCTTTTACACGGACAAAGCGCACCCATTAAGTACACCAATGGTTGTTCGATCGCTTGAAGTAAATAAGGATTTGTTCCAACCTCCAGAAGAGGATGGGGAACTCCTTGGTCCCGAAGTACCCTATCTCAGTGCAATTGGTGAACTAATGTATCTTGCTAATGCTACAAGGCATGACCCAACATTTTCTGTTAATTTGCTAGCAAGATAGCTCTTCTCCTACACAGAGACTTAGGTATTTGAAACAACGTCTTTATCAGGGGGAGTATTATGAAAATATTATTGTGGATGTCCATTTATTACTCTGTTGTAGATAATCTTCATGAAGAAGATTATCCATTTAGTACTCCATTGAAGTTTATCTACAAGCAGCTGATGCAGGCAAGTTGCAAGCAACTCAATGAAAAGACTTGCAACAACTTCTTGGTTTGATGAGATTAATTTAAATCGGTCGGAAATAGTGGTGGATAATAGTTTTTACAAATTCAACTTTTGAGAAGATGGTATACAAGATTGGAATGCGGAGACTCAAATATTTGAAACAAGGTTTTCATCAGGGGGAGTAAAATACGCGATGCACTCTTTTTTTCCTTACTAAAGTTTTTTCCCAAGGGGGTTTTCCTTATAAAGTTTTTAATGAGGCACCAGAAATGCGTATTACTAAAATATGTGTACTCTTTTTTCTTCACTAGGATTTTTCCCGCTGGATTTTTCCTAGTAAGGTTTTAACGAGGCACATTATCTTTTAATGAACATCCAAGGGGGAGTGTTATAAATATATATTATATTATGGATGTTCATAAGCTTCCTGAAGAATCTTATCCATATGGGACTCCGCCGTAAATATGTTTATCCATTTGGTACTCTTTTGGAAATAAGCTTCTTGAAGAAGCATATCATTTCGGTACTCCGTTATGGATAAATATTACCCACGGTAGAAGATTATCTATGTCTGGTATAGTAGCAACTTACAAGCACCTTACACGGCAACTTGCAGTAGCAGCTTACAAGCAACTTACACATCAGCTTGAAAGCAGCTTGCAGTAGCATCTTACACAACAACTTCCTTCTTCTATAAATAGAGGAGATTTCATTTCATTATGTACGTCAGTTTGAAAACTGAATAATATATCAATCTTTCTCTCTATACTTGCTTTTGATTTATTTACTTTACAGTCTTTATTTTATAACAGGTCCAAAAAATGACAGGATTTATAGGAGGAGCGATCATCTGATATTACTGGAATTTTATAGTTAAAGATATTTAAAATATGTTTCATCCCCACAACTGGCAATAGTGTTATTCTGTTTGAAACAGTAAATCTTATTATTTTCAATGTTTAATTAGCGAAAAATGAACTCTAGCACCTTCTGTATCAAGTTGCACATAGTTGTAACGCATGTCATGAAGCCTAATGTGCAAATCCACTTCAATTGCTATTGCTGTCTACTCGAGAGCTGCTATTGCTATTATTCTTCTTAAAATCGACATTTTCTGACTATAATTCCTATAGTAACGAATAACGATTAATGGGACGATGGGAGTGACATCAGTCATAAGGGACGGAGCTAGAAGCGTAAATGTGGGTTGGACGGAACCCCCTAGCTTTTACTCATATAATGTATTCATGTTAAAAAGGTCATTAAATATGTATAGATATTAAATATAAAACCCAGTTAGTAGCTCTTAAAAGCGTCGATACATCATTAATAAGGGAGTAAGTATTTTCAACATCTAACGGGGAAATATTTCATTAATACACACAAGGGAACGAAAAAAAGATTGGTAGAGTTTCACTTTTGCTCACCATGGAATTCATATACTTGTCAAATTTGTTGTTCTCTTTCTCAGTGCAAAATACAATCACAACTAGCAACATCTAATTTTGCAACCAGATGTGCCTTGCTAAAGATTGCGTTACTAGAGAAATCAAATTAACCAAGCCATTGTTGACACTTCCGATCCCCACTGCCTCCAACAGCACGCCGGATGCTAATCTTCTCAGTTGCATATTTTGCCTGAAGATGCTCGAAAGCATTTACATCAAGTTTACCAGACACAGATTTCCCTTGCTTCCTCCGAACTTGCTGTTCACGGACAGAAGCCCAAAGTTTCTCAATAGCATCCCTCTGTCGGGAGGTAAACCTTGGAATATTATCAAATGCATGCTTGACTAAGATGTCAATAGCTGTTTGGCACCTGACAAATAGAAGTCACAACCTATGAGAAATCGTAAGATAATAGCGTATTTGACATTTTAATTAGCTGAAGGACATAACAAAGCTTTAATAGTCCATTGATACTCGACCATGGGGTTCTGTAACGGTTTGCGGCAATTTCTAAACAGGAAATCAAGGCTTCTCGCTGTGATCTCAAGAATCTCTTGGTTTCTTCTTCTTCTCCTCCTTTTCTTGCTTTAGCCAGGGTCACCCTCTTCCCTTTTGATTTGTCGTCTTTCTTTGATGTGCTCGGAATCAAAGCATCAAGTCCAAATGGATCACTCTCTTCTTTATTGCCCGTCGGGGCATCTTCATTCGCAGCTTCGGTCTTTTCTTCCAAACAAGCAGCCTCTTCTACATCATCATCTTCTGTTGCAACAGGAAGGTTTGAAATTGCTTCTTTAATTCTCCCAGTTGCTTTTGAAAACTGGAGTGAAACACAGCAGAGAAAAAAACAGAAGATTAAAGACTATCAGAATTACAGATAACTGGAGGAAACAAATTTAAGGACATGCTTACAGCAGATTAACAAAATTTGACCAATGCTGAATGCCCCTCAAATATTGGTTCTTAAGTATCACTCTAGACAAAAAAGATCCTTCAAGTAGGCCAAAAGCGAGAATTTTCTCTCCAAACCATCAAACCTAAAGGGATTTTGCACATGTGACCAAAAGAAATAACCTGTCTCTATTTGTTTGCCTCAGATTAGCAATATGGGTGACATAGTCAAAAGAATCCCCAAAGGGTAGTCATTGAAATCGAGGTTGTCCTCAAGAGAGTAGTTGGATTATTAGATCTTCATGTAGGAGAAGCAAGGACCAGAGTAGAACACTCCATCTATATGCGCACTTGACAGCACTTAACACACAAACAGCAGAAACAGTTGTGTCACATGATCTCTAATAAAGCATCAACTACCAACACTATAATCAAATACTTGTTGGCCTTTTACTTTGTAATATCTGGCTGGTGACTGAATAATGAAAGTACTTCTACAGAAAGTGAGAAATCCTTCTAAGGGGTAGATAAGCAGCACAAAATTGATAAGGTCTGAGTACAGCAGCAACAACAACTACTACGCCTCAATCCCAAACAACTCGGAGCCGGCAATATGAATCATCACTTCTTCATTTAAGCTAAACTCATGTCATCATTAGGGTTGTGCATAATTTGGTAAATACCAAATTACCGTACCAAAACCGAAAATTTTGGTATTTGGTATTCGATATTTTGGAAGTCGGTATGGTATTTGGTTTAATTTTAAAAGAAAAAATGGTATTAGATATGATATTTGGTATATCAAAATGAAATATGAAATACCGATACCGTACCGAAATGTATATTATATTGTACAATACACATATTATTAGTTATACCATAAATATAAAAAATCTAAAATTTTGCTTTCTTTTATCTCTATGTTCATCAATTAACTCTAAGCAAGTAACAAGACATTTCTAAAAATCAAATTCATTCCTTTATGTATAGTTTTCTCTCTCTGGGTTGATATTAGCTGGTTTTGGACAAAACTTTTGTCGACACACGTTTTAAGGTTTTGTACTTTTGAGTACTTTAATTAAGAATATTACAAGTCTCTGACTCTACATACTAATTAGTATTCAAACCGAATTAATCGAAATTGAAAGGAGAAAAACCAAACCATACCGAATTTAATTCGGTACGGTATTAGTATAACATTTTAAGAAATCGAATACCGAAAATACCGAACCGAAATGTCTAAATATTGTACCGTACTGACCGACGAACATCCCTAGTCATCATCATACCAAACAAGAAAAGTGAAAAATAAGTTAAATATAAATAACCTAAGTTGCTCGGACTCGGGTGCGGGTATCCGATACGGAGACGGATCCGAGTATCGGATTCGGCAAAATCTAAATTTTAAGATTCGGGGGTGCGGATCCGGATATGGATACGGGTGCGGGGATTCGGCTAATAAAAATAGAGCTTTAAAAATATTGTAAATTTTGAGAGATATATGTGAAAAACTTACATGAATATTGTAGAATTCAATCTTTCATTTTCCAAGATGGACATTATTCTTTCATTTTCCTAAATCTGTTTTATTTTGATAAATCAAAATCTCAATTTTTCTCCAAAATTTGTCCATCGACTCTGGTCAAAGTGTCCGAAGTCAGTTGACCGTATCTAGGACGTATCCCGCTCCCGCTCCCATCCCGGTCTCGTATCGGGACGGGGACGGCATCAAAATCGAAGAGTCCGTGCAACTTAGTAAATAACAACAACAACAACAACTCCGTAATAGTCCCACTAGTAGGGTCTGGGGAGGGTAGAGTGTACACAGACCTTACCCCTACCCCAAAAGGTAGAGAGGCTGTTTCCGGGAGACTCTCAGCTCAAAGACAAAAGATTTGTAACAACAACAAAAACCAGACAAATAATATCAGCACCGTAAGCGACAACAAATAAGTGGAAGGACAATAATTATGGTAATAATAAAAATAGAAAATAAAAAGAAAAACAAAAATAAAACAAAAAAGTGTGATTTAACAAATATCGCTAGTAGTCCTATACAAAACACTATTAAACTAGCCAGAACAACGAGGAAAAAACGCTCAACTATCCCCTAACCTACAACCCTAATGCTCGACCTCCACACCTCTCTATCCAGGGCCATGTCCTCGGAAATATGAAGTTGCGTCATGTCCTGCCTGATCACCTCGCCAGTGGCGAAGCCAGAAATATTTCCAAGGGTGTTCAAACTTGAAAGAACTAAAAAAGAATTCCCGACAAAGGGGTTCAATATATATTTTATATATTTAAATTCTGTATTTTACTTATATGCACAGTGTAATTTTTCGCAATATTTCGATGAAGGGTGGTCAGTTGACCACCCTTTGAAAAGGGTGGCTTCGCCCCTGCACCTCGCCTCAATACTTCTTAGGCCGCCCTCTACCTCTCCTCGTACATGTCAAAGCCAACCGTTCACACCTCCTAACCGGGGCATCCAAGCTCCTTCTCCGCACATGTCTGAACCATCTAAGCCTTGCTTCCCGCATCTTGTCGTCCATGGGAGTCACGGCCACCTTCTCCCGAATATTATTATTATTATTATAATATATTATAATAATAATAATAGAAGTTCTCTAACTAGAGAAGACTTAACACTTATTTCCAACTAGGAGATATCATCTATATGGATCTATTTCTTCCATTGTGTCCTATTTTTAGCTAAGTCTTTAGATCTTTCGAGACAACTTCCTTCCATGCAATCTTAGGTGTATCTAGGAGTGGCAAACGAGCGGGTCGGATATGGTTCGGGTCAAAACGGGTAATGAAAAAACGGATAAATTATACGACCCGACCCATATTTAATACGGATAAAAAACATCCGTCGGATAATATGGGTAACCATATTATCCATGACTTCTTGCATATGATCACTTTTGGGAGAATTCTTAGTCTCCATAACTTGAGGAACCCCAATTTGAGGCTTTACAAATGTAAAAGTTAGACCCATTAGTTATCCATTTTCTAAATGGATAATACGGTTCTTATCCATATTTGACCCGTTTTTTAAAAGTTCATTATCCAACCCATTTTTTAGTGAATAATATGAGTGGTTAACTGTTTCCTTGTAACCATTTTTCCACCCCTAGGTGTATCCATAACACCTTCATGCACCATGATTTCAAACATACGAATCAGTGCATGTATAGGTCAACCAGGACATGACCAAAACATCTCAAGCAGAGGCGGACCTAAGTGTATGGTAGGGGGGTCACGGGACCCCGTAAACCTCGGGAAAAATTCGGTATATATATGTATTATATGTTTATATATCTTGAGAAGCAACTTTATATTTAATTAGGCACCCTAAAGCACAAAAGCCTGCTGGGGGCACTGGTTGAATGTGCTACTCCTAGGTTCGAATCCGGACTCTCTCACCAACCTTAAACAATTTTCCTTTTTACCTTAAATATTAACTGTAGCCTAGATTTTTCATTTATTTATGTCTTGCTTTTTTAGCTTAGAATTCACCCCCAAACTTCCTTTTTTTCTTTTAATTATTTTTTCAACTGTTTTTTTGTTTTGATTAAACCCCAGCTTTAAAAGCTCTAAATTAAATTACTTCTCTCTTCCCTTTTCCCAAATTCCATACCCAACTTCACCTCCTAACTCACTTATATATGTCAGTCATCACGTAAAGTTTGTCGGCATGCGACGGGACCCAACAACTATTGGTAAAGTTTTCCACTAATAGTGCCCCCGTCATCTTCAAATCCTGGGTCCGCCCCTGCTCAAGCACCCTTCTCTACTTGTATCCTCAATGCATGCTACTTGCACCTTCTGGCGAATGCGTATGCGGTCATTATTAGTCTTATCTAATCTTGTGCACATCCATCTTTAGAATCCGTATCTCTGCAACAGTTATCTTGTGGATATGCTGGACTTTAGCGGCCCAATATTCACTATCATATAACATTGTCGGTCTTATAGTTGTGGTATAAAACTTATATTTCACAATTTGAATTAAGGTAAGTTCTACAGAAAATGCTACATGGTAGTGAATGTTTTACAATCTGAGTAACTTTTTCAAATTAAGTAGTGAATCACTCTTGCATAGCGCATTCAAACACATTATTATTATTAACATTATTATTATTATTATTATTCAAACGTGTTAATATCATAGATAAATTTTCTAAGCTATCCTTATACAAAATATTATGATCTGCTATTGAAATAGGTCAAATTTTCTAAGCTATCCTTATACAAAATATTATGATATGCTATTGAAATAGGTCAAATATCAACAATACAAAATTGAGAATCATTGTAGTTAGCAATAACAACAACAACAACATACCCAGTAAAATCCCACTAGTAGGGTCTGGGGAGAGTGGGATGTACGCAGACCTTACCCCTACCCCGAAAAGGGTAGAGAGGTTGTTCCCAGGAGACTCTTGGCTCAACAGGAGAGACAATAATATAAGCAAAGAAACAAGAGGAAATGCATCTCCAGAAAGAAAATAACAACAATAAATGAGTGAAAGGACAATAGCACAAAACTATACAAAACAACAATGTGAACACAACATAGACCGCTAGCAAACCTAAACAAATCTCTATCAGACTAACCGGTACAAAGAGGGAAGAACTCTCGACTACCCCCTAGCCTACCACCCTAATGCTCGACCTCCAGCTGTTCCTATCAAGAGCCATGTCCTCGGAAATCTAACAAAAATCATTGTAGTTAGAAGTCTAAATATCCCATAAGATGATAGAAGTGTCTTGGAGAGTCAAAGATATTGCAATAAACAGGAATAGAAGACGTCGAAATAAAATAAAGTGAAATAAAGGAAGCTAACCAGTCAAAACTACTAAAATCGCATTAACTCACACCAAGTCCGCTAATAAGAATAGTTGAAACTTGAAACTATTCTTAGTCTCATTTAGACCTGAGGGATGTGAAATTTCAACTCCTGGCAGTTCATAATGTCAATGTTTTTCTGTTTTGCCTTTTGCTTTTAAAGATAAGACAGTAGAAAAAATTACCAGACCACGCCCAACTTGCATCCAGTTCTGCATCTTCCACAAAAAAATGCAATGGCTTTAAAGATACCTCTTCTTCAAGTCTATACCTAAACCAGCATAAAAATTCCAATGGAATTTTTGCAGTTCAGATCAATCTTGATTGGAGCAATAAATGTTTTACATGCTAGTTGATGTTATCCATGTTTGCGAACAAGAGGTATCTACTTAGAGATTCAGAGTGTTTCTCATAGAAGTTGCCAGGCACCTAGATGTCATGTAGGTGCTTTCACCATAAGAAAATAATATGCAGTTTAACCACATAATTGAAAACAGTAATAGCCCTTGTTTGACATGCCAAATGCCCAGCAGAGATATATTATAAGCTCAACGGAAATAGAGGAAAGGACCAAGAGAAGAAGGTGCAGTTTCAGATTTCATATAGGTTGTTAATCTTTCATTTTGCATGTGGAATAAAACCAAAAGGGTAAGATGTAATATGTCCATTTTTGCTTCTGAAAACATGCTAATTATGAATGCTTTTAGACACCGGCATCTAAGCCCCTCTTGCTATGATACAATAAACTCAAAAAATTCTTCATCAACTCTCAAATCTGAAATTTTTTAAGCAATTGCAGACTTTGCCAACAAAGTTTGCTCAATGGTGTGAAATGAGAGGATCAGTTGATCAGTAATATTTTAGCAAAGTCAATTCAAATGTCACTTGCACTCTGTTTGGTGTTCTATCCTTCTCGTTTTACAACAAACTTACATAAAACTGCTCTGCCTCAAGCCAGAAATTTGATTGAATCAAGAAACCTTTAGGTTCAACTATAAGGTCGAGCAGCACCTCGCAAATGCCTCCTACGAACCTAGCATTTCGTTATTAAAGCACAGCCCCTCAATGGCTCATTCTGAGGTAAAGAAATCTTACAGGACTAGTTTTCATTCAAAGACCAAGCTGAGCTGGATCACAGGCTGTTCGATCTTTGGCTAAACTGGGTGTCAGTTGTTTTCGAGCTCGAGCTCAAAATTGTAGAGCTCATTTCATTTGGCAGTCGCCTATTCAAGCCAAGCAAAAATGTCTTTAAGGTGAAAGCATACTCTGTCTAGTCTCCTAGCTACCCGTTCTACATTTTGTTTCAGTTACAAAATGTAGCAGTAATATTTCTATCTCGATGTTCAATTTATGCCAAGTATGATTATCATGACACTGTCACTCTCCAGCCATCACCGAGCTTCTGTTGAATGAGCTTGTAATGGGTTCATCTTTCATATGGGCTCCCTTATTCGGATTGATAACCTAAAAGCTTTTTTTTATCAGTTGATAGACTAGAAGCTTTCTTTTCTCACCTAAATAGTTTGCAAGACCTCACTTGTTTTCTCTTTGTAAATTAACCTTTTTTTTTTTAGAATGGTAACTTAGTAAAAGTACATGTTTGGTAGTTGGAGAACCTAACACTCTCTTGACTTTCAACAACCATTTCCTTTTGGGTCAAGCATGCAATTCCAGACTCCTTACTCCCTACATGAGCGAGAGTGTTACTATTTTGAAAAATCCAGAAGCTTCATAAAGCTCCTCACTGAACTAAATAGTAGGCACGCAGTCTATAACCCAACATCAGATCAAATTGCAAGGAATCTAAGTGAAGAAGAGCTTCTCATTAAAGTGCCTTCATAATACTTACCAAAATGAGTGCCTTCAAAGTGATTGATCTAATTCCAGGATAAAAATGCATGAAACTCTTAGTAAAAAACCAAATAGAACTCTGCTGAAATAGAGGCGCTAGCAAGTTGCAAGTAAAATGAAACGAAAGCATACCACGAAACTGTCATCCGTGAAGAGGTCATTAGCCACCACCGCCCTCAAGGTCCATGTAGTTATCATATTTTGCTGTTTCTTCGAAAGACACTGCATATGATAAAATTTAGAAACAGATAAATTACAATATACGAAGAATCAAACAAACCGCTTGTAAACAAATGATGCACTGCTTACTTCAATTGTATCTTGCACAGCTGTGAACAACTCATGATAACCTGCTCGTACAGAGGGCTCATTACAGGTGGTAAGCGATGACATTGCAGCTTCAAGAATGGCAAAGAAATGGTCACTAGTTGCAGGTTTTACACTGCCAGCCTGAATCAGCTGCAATGCAAGCTTTGACGCTTTACTAAACTTTGGAATATTCTTTATATGTGATGCTATTTTTTGCATGGCTTCAATAATTTGCGTCTCCGAGGCATCAGTGGTTGTTTTAAACCTCAATCGTTTTTCAGGAGCAGGAGCTGCAAGTCATCAACAGCCACTCAATACTTTACCAAACTTAAATATTCACCATATATCAACAAACAAATAGTAACAAGTTGTAGGACTAGGTCTAGGACCACGAACGAGAGAAATGCTCAAAACATGAATTGTTGTTATATGTATCGCAGAAAGTGGATAGATTAATCCATGAAGTACGCCTCAATCATAAAATAGTATATATGGCCTCTTTCGTTGCAATACTAAATCACAACTACTACTACTACTACTACTATGACTATGACTAATACTATTACTATTAGTATGCCTCAATCCCAAACAAGTTGGATCCATATCGATACTCACTTTCTCCGTTTATCATCTCAGGCCAATGATGCAAATATAAATAAAAAGCATTAGTAGTTCTGCACATTTTCTAAAGCCTAAAGGTACAAATATCTGAAAGGTTAAACCACTCCTAGAAAGCACTGCTACCTACTGTAGTAGTGCTAAAGCCTAAAACATATTCTCAATTAATATAGCCTACATACATAGACTAATTTGCTTCAGCTTGTATCACTAGAGTAACAGGACGCAACAATTGGATTGAGGTTGCAGCCTTTTCTAGCTCCCAATTTCAATTTGCTTGTCCGTCATCAAAATTGACCTGAAGGATTGGAAAATTCAAAAAGGAGCACCACAACAACCCGAATTGAAGTAGAGGAACTTAAGATTAAACAAGTCACCTATCTATTTGATCATACTTGGAACAAAAACCCTAGAAAGTTAGAACTTATTATGGGTAAGAACAGAAAATTGACCTACTTTCAGGGTGTGATTCTGCAGGTGGTTTGGAACGTTTGAGGGCACTCTTCAGAGCAGGAGGCGGAAGTGGAGGTTGTGGTGGTGCTGCCGAAGCCTCAGTAAGAGTGACGGCGGAACCATTGACGGAAGTTAGTGGCGCTGCCGGAGGAGGCAAGTCTTCAAACAGGTCTCCGGCCATTTTGTGAGGTTTACTGGGCGCAGTGCCAGAAGAGAGAAAATTATTACTACTCCGATACTAGTTAAAATAAGCGGTACTCCTATTAATTACGAAAATAAAAAATATAGCGATATTTATAAAAGTGTAAACAATTACTATATGCCTATATGGATTTCAACATTAATTTGACTATGCAAATACATACTCCTCCAATATATGCTCGAAAGAAAAATTATAACTATCAGGATTATATATTGACTTGAAAATTTTGAAAGAAAAAGGGATATCAATTATCCGTTTAACTATTACAAAAGTTGTGTTTATTGCAGAATTAAATATCAATGGAATTGATCATTCATCTTTTGAACATGTCCCTAAATTTATTTTTATTGGTATAACCCTTACATCAAAATCCTAATAATACAAATGTGATAAAAGATGTGGGTTTTATGTGTTCCAAACAACGGGGAAGTGCACGGTTAGTCACTAATAATACATGTATTTACTTTTAAGTCACTATTTAAAATGTCTTTAGTATTTAGCCACTGCTTTAATAAATTTTAACTGCCCGGACGAAAATACCCTTCTGCACATGTCCTTAACTTTTGAACTTAACTTCAGGATTACATGTCCTTAACTTTTGAACTTGGAACTCTAAGTTCAGGACTTTAAGACTACATGTCCTTAACTTTTGAACTTAACTTCAGGACTTCAGGACTTCAGGACTACATGTCCTTAACTTTTGAACTTAACTTCAGGACTGCATGTCCTTAACTTTTGAACTTGTAACTCTAAGTTCAGGACTTCAGGACTACATGTCCTTAACTTTTGAACGTGGAACTCTAAGTTCAGGACCACATTCCTTAATTTCTGTGCTTGTAGCTCTAAGTTAAGGACTACTTGTCCTTAACTTTTGAACTTGTAAGTCTAAGTTCAGGACCTATTGTCCTTAACTTTTGAGCTTGTTAGTCTAAGTTCAGGATCAAGTAACTTTTGAACTTGTAACTGTAAGTTCAGGACCAAGTGTCCATAACTTTTGAGCTTGTTAGTCTAAGTCCAGGACATATTGTCCTTAACTTTTGAGCTTGTTAGTCTAAATTCAAGACCTATTGTCCTTAACTTTTGGGCTTCTTAGCCTAAGTTCAGGACCTATTGTCATCAACTTTTGAGCTTGTTAGTCTAAGTTCAGGACTTCAGGACCTATTGTCCTTAACTTTTGAACTTGTAATTGTAAGTTCAGAACCTATTGTCCTTAACTTTTAGGTTTCTTAGCCTAAGTTCAGGACCTATTGTCCTTAACTTTTGAGCTTGTTAGTCTAAGTTCAGGATTTCAGGACCTATTGTCCTTAACTTTTGAACTTGTAACTGTAAGTTCAGGATCCATAACGTAGCAAAAAACCAAACGTTCTTTGTATCTTTTCACAAAAAAATAAAAAAAAAATAATTGCAATGTACATATAAGATTGATGTCAAATTACACAACAGAACGCTAATAACAAAAAGAAACAACTTAAAAAAATAAAGACTACAGAACCTAACCAACCATTGTAAGTTAAGGATGTGAACAATTATAAAGTTTGAATACTCAAATTGATTACAGAATCATGCAATCTTAATCGAATAAGTACTTGCAGATTCTAGAATCTAGACATTATTATGTTTTTAAATTGATATCGTATCTTACCTTTGATTGCTTTTTGCTCACGTTTAACAATTGAAAGGGGCAACGAAGGATCAAATATTGTCTCCACGTTGATGAGCAACATGGAACATAGGACTCTCCTCTTAGCACATTCCAGGAACATGAAAGAGATAGAAGAAAGGGTAACACAGTCTTTTCGTATTAATTTAATAGACTAGTGGCTACTATTGCTAAGCATTAAAAATGCTGGATAAAAAGTAAATACCACTTTAAAAAGTTGCTACCCACACATTTTTTACCCAAACAATTGAGTTCCTCACTACCAAAGAATATGGTAGAAAATATGAAGTACTTTATTATTTAGTATGGAGCGATTTACCTTTTAAAATAGGATATTTTTGCGCGAACTTGAAATAATCGAGCCTCAAACCAAGTATCGAATAACTAATGGGGAACTCCGCGTCTCGTCTACCTTGAGCGGCTTCCACTTCCAAAGTTAACACCTAGAAGTGGCCGTTCAAAGAATTTGGAATAACTCACACTTGCAAGAATTGCAAAATTGCTAGTAGTTAACAATTTTTTTGATAATTTATTACCAATTCGTTGCTAAATTAGATTAATGATGAATTTTTCTATTTAACTACATAATTTGTTCATCATTAATTATTTTTTATAATGTGAACCAATGTTTTAAAAGGCGGGGGTGTGAGGCGAAGCGTAAGCCCCGAGATACGGGCGTACGTTCCACGAATCTTTAAATTTTATTAATTTTAAGATAGTATAAATTAAAAAATAATTATAAAAATTACATCAAATCACAAAATTATAACAAATAATCTTTTTAAAATATTTATAAATTATAATTCAACTATGAATCATACGAAAAGTATGATATATATCATAATATACAAATTAGTTGCAACGTCGTTACACTCAAACATAAAAAATAATGTATTCAATGCGAATTCTTATATGTGTCTCTTAGGGAGTAACGAATCTTGAAAGAATTTCGATATTATAATTTGATATTTTTTTAAATAGTCCTTTTATCTAATGTGCTTTCTATTTGAAAGAGAATTTATACAAAAACATAATTCACAATTTGAATATGATTGTCTAGCATCATTTACTTTTAAGTTTCAACAAGTTAATAAAGTGACATGTAATTCACCATACTATACCGTGATAACTAATTATTTGTAAATAGTTACTAGCTAATACTGGACTGTTAAATTAATAAGTATTGTATATCGTAAACATGAAAAATATAATCTTTAGAAAAATAATTATAAAAAAGTATGGACTATTATATAATAAAGACATAACAAAAAATAATAAATAAATACTTTTAAATGAAAGATTCATGCAATAATTTTTATTTTAATTATGACATAAAATACACTCAACATAATGATTAATGATTAAGAAAAAAGTAATTTTGGATAGTCAACGATTTATTAAGAAATTTTGAGGATTTACGAGGTTAGTCACACACAATTGTATAAAGTTTTATAAGATGAGCCCACTACGCTGGGCGTTGGGCGTGTTCGGAACGTAAGCCCCGACGATCGAGACATAAGTCTCACAGAACTAAACCCCACACATAAGTCCAGGGGTATTTTACAAGAGTTTTGCCCTGGGACGAGTCCCAACTCTACCTTTTAAAACAGAGGTGTGAACCACAAACTAGAGGAGTATAAGCGAATGTATCTCCATAAATATGTGTTAGCGGTCTCGTTTCTATTCAAAACTGCTATGGATAAAATGAACTAAATCTCTTGAAGTGGATATTATTTATTAGTGCTTCTGCATAAGACAAAGTAATACTATTTTCAAGAGATTCTCTCTAACTCATCATCATAAAAGGGGAGGGGGGAGGGGGGGCTTGATAACCAAATTTGAACCGTTATATGTGAATTGCAACCGAAATCATCAATGTGTGGCTCTCACAAGTACTTGCTCAATTTTAGACGGGTAATCAGTTTGGTCACATGTTCAAACCGTGAAAACAGTTCATAATGTCTGCATTAGAGTTGTTTGACCAACTTTGTTCAAATAATCAAATTCTTGTAATTAAGGGTTAATTTTAGGTGACAATAATATCCTTAATGAAGTCTTTCAAAGATGCAATAAATGTTAGATGGGTCCGATCGGATAATAACAAAAATATGAAATAACTGTTTTAGAAAGCAAGAGCAGTAACGTAGCATTCAATAACAATAAATAGCAATAAATGACATTTAAGTAAATAAGAAGAATGATTTACCCAATAAAGGATGGAATATGTGGATATTCCTCCTAACGATGATGAATGACAGACAAATTCTTGAATATTTGAATTATTCTCGGATCTTATGGAAAAGTATAGACAATAATCTTAGTGAAAATGTGGTGTTTGTATCTTAGCAAGAGAGAGACGAATCTTTTAGTCAAAATGTGTTTTTACAAATGAATATCACATGCCCCTATTATTATCTCTTTTTTCTATTTATATAGGACATGTTCCTAAGAACCATAATGGTACAGGTACAAGGAATATTCAATAGAACATTCTCTTTTAACATCCTATCTTGATAACTAGTCGGTAAAGCTTTGTCAATGGTGCTCGACCTCGACAATTATTGACATCTCGGCCACGACTCTCGTCGACTCTTCGACCAAGGAATTTGCACTGATTCAGGTGGAACTCTTGATTGGCTCTGTCAGTTCAATTTTCGTGCTAATTATGTCCCACACGATTTCGATCTGGTGCCTCCCAAACTTATAAATAGGGAAAGATTTTCCGATTCTGGAACTTTTTCAAATTCCTTCTTCTCCTCTAGCACTAGCTTATCTTATTTCCTTTACACAACACTCCTTTTTCTCTCTCCTTCTGAGACTTATACCGTTCTTCATTCTTCTTTTTCTTTCAAAACCCTTCTCTCTTACCGAGGACGATGTCTAACATGTCTTCTAAATCTAGTGAGGGGATTTATATGCCCCATTTGGCAGTGTTGTATCCTCCTTATGAGGAGGGTTTTCTTGCCACCGTTGATGACAGAGCCTTCCCGTTGGTGGAAGAGATAATTCCACGTATCCCGATTCCCGATCTGATTTGACCAAGTCCCCTGATATTGAATATGGGGCTTTTCGGTCAGTGATGATGGCGAAGGAGTTGGAAGAACTTAGGGCTAAATTCAGTATTCCCAACCATGATAGACACCCTACTCTTTGGGAAGGCCGAACCGGCAGATGATGTTTCTCCATATAAAGGTGATTAATTCCTCTTCTCGTATTTGGGCGCATGCTCGTGCTTCTACACACTTAGATAAATAGTCAGTTAAAACTAAAAAGAAATCTCACACTACCTCGCCCTGCTGGTAGGGAACCCACGATGTCCATTCCCCATTTGATGAACGGCCAAGGGGATGTGACTAAGTGGAGATGTTCGCCTACTTGATGAATCATTGGGGCATAATTTTGGCACTACGCATCGCCTTACGAAGTCTGTGGCATCCTTTTTCATGTGGGCCAGTAATATCCTGCCAGTATAAGGCATCTGACTAGTTCCCAGTTGCCGAAATGAGCCGACAATGGCCTTCGTGAACTTCTTCAAGGACGCGTTCAGTTTGGTTCGGAACTAAACACTTTTCTAGAGGGCCACCGTATGTTCTCTTGTACAGATTGGTGCGGAGGATACTGTACATGGCCGCTTGCATTATTAGTTTCTTGGGAGTGTGTCGTCTTGTGAGTATGTGACAATACGATTGTGCCAGTCCCAAGTTAAATTTATGGTTCAGTCACGACCCGAATTCCCCCCAACGGGCCATGATGGCGCCTAACACTTTTATTTCTAGGCAAGCCAACATTTGCGTAATACGACATTTAAAACAGTTTAAAACATATACGAAATCAAATACTATCCAATAAATGATACCAAAAATAATGTATGAAGAAATGACACGATACCACAAAACCAATGCTAGTATCTAGCTACCCAGGGTTTGGAATCATAATTCATGAACTACTAAGAGTTTACTACAAGTATTTGACTCAAAGAAAATATATATAAGTGTTTTGAACTGGATAAAACAGCAAATGCATAACAATGAGAAGACTCCAGGAATCTGCGGACGTCGGCAGATCTACCTCGTGTCTCCGTACGAATAGTGTCAGCTTTAACTCGAACTCAGCTCGGACCAAACCTGGATCTGCACAAGAAGTGCAAAGTGCAGTATCCGTACAACCGACCCCATGTATTGGTTAGTGTCGAGCCTAACCTCGGCGAAGTGGTGATGAGGCTAGGACACGACACCTCATAAATACCTGGGCATATATAATCATGCTAGCAGAAATAACAACAAATAAAGAGTTAAAACCGCAATTTATGGGAATGGGTCATACTGTGGGGAATTTTAACATAAGGGGGTGAGATAACGAAAAGATAGAAATAAACAATAATAAACAAACAAAATTGAACAATTAAAATAGAAAGGAAATTTGCACGGCATCACCCTTCGTGCTTTTACTCTCCGCCTCACCATATAATGAATAAGAATGCACGGGATCACCCTTCGTGGTTTTACTCTCATCCTCACCAGATTATAAATAAGAATGCACGACATCACCATTCGTGCTTTACACTCTTCCTCACAATATAAATAAATCATGCACGACATCACCCTTCGTGCTTTACACTCTTCCTCATCAATCACAGAATCATTAACAACATATAAAGAGGAATTTCACAAGAATCAATATTTCACCATAGTTTCAATCACCATTTAACGTTTCAATATCAACTCAATATTCACAATATTATCCATCTCAGTGGAACCGGATACTAATCTTCCATCATTTCACTAACAGCAATAATCATAAATGATAGGCTTTAAGACAACCAAAATAACAAGAATTAACTTTCACTCGCATGTTATGACCTGACCACAACGTATAGGTACTCGTCACCTCAACTATACATCGTATTTAGCAACAAAACAAGTAGCACATAGTCACACTATACCTATTCCCTCAAGCTAAGGTTAAACACAACACTTACCTCGATTTCGCAGGCCACTCACCGCTCAAGCACAACTTTTCCTTTAGAATTTGCTTCCAACTCACTCGTATCTAATCATAATTAGTTTAATATTATTAATTATTGCTAAAGGAAATAACTTTAATACAAAATTATGGTTTTCCTAAGTTTTCCCAACAAAAGACAAAAATCGGCCCTAGGCCCGCTTAGTCCAATCTTGAGGTTCAGACCAAAATCTGTTTACCCATTCTCCCCCGAGCCTGGATATACAATTGGTTTTGGAATCCAACCTCAATTGGAGCTCTAAATTCTCAAATTTCGAAATTTCTAAGTTCTACCCAAAATCCCTAGTTCTACCGTGAAAATTCTAGATTCTAAGTTGAAATCTTGTAAAAAGTTGTAAAAGATTGAAACGAATTAGTTAGGAATCACTTACCTATGATTTGGAGAAGTTTTGGTCTTTGAAAAATCGCCTCTTGGGGTTTAGGGTTCGAAAGAATTAAAAAATGGGTGAAAATCCCGTCTAAGTCCAAACTTAACAGCTGCAGATGTCGCAATTGCGTGACAGGGCCTCGAACTACCCTTCAAACCTGTATATAAAAAATGGACTCCAAGGTATAAACCTGGTAACTCATAGGAAGTGGAGCTTACCAACCAAGTTGATGTTTGACTTTGTCTACTGGGAAGACCTATCCAGCTGTCTATCAGGACCTGCAAGCATGAAATGCAGCATCCCCATCAAAAGGAATATCAGTACGAAACAATATACCAAGTATGTAAGGCAACAGAATAACTGAAAGCAAAAACTAAATTGATAATATAATAACTGAAAGTACTTGGGAGTCAAATATAATTAATGATATGCTTACCTGCTGATACTGACTCATCTATTTTAATATAGTAAGTAAAATAGTAGTACAACCCTATAAGGCTCAGTATGTATGATTGCTCTATCGTAGTAGGCTCGCTCATAGGCGCTCGGCCATACTAGGATCTGTATCTCGGCCATTCTGGGCTCTCTCATAGGTGCTCGATCACAGTAGGCTCGATATATAACTTACCATCTGATTGGAGGTTGCCTAATAGGGGTCTGCCCACCGATTATAGCCCCATGGTGGTGAAAATAATGTAATATTGTATATATATATATATATATATATATATATATATATATATATATATATATATATATATATATATATATATATACATATACATACATACCCTCTGCTCTCTTGACAGGAAGAAGACAATACCCGATTGAATACAAAGTCCCGATAAGGAGAATACTGCTAACTTATGAGACTAGGATAATGTAGATAAATTAGGGAGCATGGACTTCTCTTTATGCATCATTATCAAACACATGTAGTTATGAGATCATCAAATGAAGGAAGAGTTTCGCCTTAACATACCTTAACTCCGTTGAGTACTTAATCCCTTCCAAGCAATTTTTCAAACAACTCAACTAAATCTACCACAACATAAGGAGATTCAAAATCAGTGTTGAGTAAAGGCTAAGTCTGTAACTTAAACAAGTAGCTCATTTACGTAAATTTGGGCAGCATCTCCCCGGTAACAAAGCCCTCCACCAATAATATATACCAACAACAACAAGAACACAACAATAAAATGTATGCATCATTTTTCAACCTTATCTCCATCATAATATACCACAGAACAACCCACACAACCTAATCACTTTACTCATAAAACGACAACCAAAGTAGTTTAAAACAACCTAAAAAATGTAACGACAAACAACCAGCCCACCATTCTATCATTATGTTGTATTTCTTCACACTCTTTCTCCTCCAAAACTCCATAAAACATCAGCACATGAGGCCAACATGAGTGGACTACAAAACAGTCCACTAAAAGTGAAATAAATCGAACTCACGGCTTCTGATCACCATCCCGTGAGTTCTAACTATTAGGAAACAAATTTATCAACCTTCCTTGAAATTTAAAATATTAAATATAGAAATTAGTCTTTTTTTTAACTTTGAAGTACCTTCCAAAACTCAAACTACAAAGAAAAAGAGCGGTGATATAGCGATACTTACATCGCAGGGATCGTTCTAATGTTATCGCTTCTTGATTTTGTACCCAGGATGTTAATATTCTTTGGAACCTTGTAGGGAGCTTAAGGGTAAGTTATTGGAGTTCTATGGTCGTTTTCTATTAAAAATTACGAGAAAGACGATTTAAAACCCTATATATATCAACTTTTGAAAAGTCAAAGAGGTGCTAGCTTGGCACCCTAGCATTGACCCTTCTTCCGACACTTATATCTTTTTATTCGGATGTCGTATGAATGAACGGTTAAGAGAGTTAGAAACTACATTACAAGACCTTTAATTTGGTATATAGTATGTCCCAAAAAGTCCTCATATAACATACGAAATGTATTGCTCATAAAGTTTCAGTGACACACCTACTTATCACCTATGCAGTATGTGCAGTCTTGCGAAACTGCACATATCTCTCTACTACGATGTTGTATCAAAAAAAGGTTTAATGAGTTATGAACTAGACTCATAGATATTCAATTTTATATGTGTATCACCCTGTAATTCCAAGTACATTGCGAGAAATTCTCAACTACATTTGACCTAAGTTTTAGCATATTTATGAATGTAACTTGTGATGATCTTTGCCAACTTTTGTTCCACAACTCGCTTGACTTCAAAACATAAAAAATGACTATCATAAGAAAAAAATAATTCATAACATAAACTCCTTATCATTTTGAGAACTCTTGTCTCACCCCACATGTTATAACATTCCCAACTTGTCGACTTTCTACGAAACTTATTTTCTTCAATTGGTTTGGCTTCTAAGCCTTACAAACCTCTTGGTACTTGCAGTCCATGATCTTAAATATTTGTAACCTCCAAGTTAATATGATTAACTTACTTTATGTACTTTTAGATCTTACATCAATTGACTTACGACGTACTATCACGTACAAAACTATAGGGTGTAACAAATTTCCTCGGATGTCTGTTCAACTGCATTGTTAACTAGTTAGCATGATGGAGTGCGACACTATCTTATCTTCGAGTCTTATCTGGGTAAGCACTCGGGGATGTATAAATGCACGTGCCGCTCCCCTCATGTATCATAATTCGTTTAACATCGGTATCTAAATTACGTAAAGTAATAACGAGGGCTCCATTATGAGGAAAGGTCAAATCGTCAGCATCCGACTTGTCGAAGAAGATACTTTTTTCGAGTTTGTCGTACCGTTTGCGGGGTGATAGATCACTTAAGTTTGTGGGTAGTGGTGAACTTCACGTTTTTGACAAAGGCACCATCGTTGCCGTCGATAATCATGTTGATGGTCGAGCTGGTGAGGGTGGTTTTGGCGGTCCTTGGTGTTCGCGTCCTCTGGAGAAGTTTTTTTTTACCCTATCGCTTAGTAACTCTTTGAGTTGACCTTGTCGCAACATGTTTACGACTTCTTGCCTCACGGTGATGCAATCTTCAGTTTTGTGTCATCGTTCCTAGTGGAACACAAAGAGTGCGTCGGAATTTCTAGTGTACGAGTCGGATCTCATCTTCATCGGCCACTTCACGTTCAGTCCGAGCTTCTCCAGAGCGTAGACTATCTCTGTAGGTGACAAAAAAAAATTATGAGCAGATAACACGGGAGTCATACCTTTGTCGTTCTGATGAGGTCCCGTCCTTGGTCTGGACGGACCTTCCTCATATCAGGGGGAAGGCGCGACGGCTGTCCTAATATATGGTTGATGTCGTCCTCTGCTAGGTCGTAGAATAGGATGATCTCTTCTGGCGTTGTCTCTATGACCTTTTCTTGATTTAGCTTGTACCGAGGTATGTCAGTGAGTTGGTCAGTTGAGGTCGTCATCATCTGCATGGACCTCAGCACAATAAGCATTGTGGATTTGGTCCCACGTGGTTGGGGGATACTTCACCAACCGACTCAATAGTTTTCTAGTTTCTCTTGAGACATCTCTACTTAGCCCGTTCTGAAAGGCTACGACCGTCATCCCTTCTGATACGTTTGGATGATTCATCCTTACTCAATTGAACCAGGCGAAGAAGTTCCTATCCTAGGGACTGCTTAATAGCAAATATGTCGTTCACTCTTGCCTCGGATTTCTTGGCTTCTGCATGGGCCGTTATGAACTTATCGGTCATTTCCTCGAATGTTTTTATCAAGTGTGCTGCTAGTTGTGAATACTATGTTAATGTCCTACATGTGAGTGTTTCGCCAAACTTCTTTAGCAAAATGAAAGATACTTGTTCTTTGGCGAGATTATTGCCTTTTACGGTGATGACATAATAAGTCACGTGATATTCATGGCTGGTCGTGCCGTCATTTATCCTGATGTAGGGCGGCATTTTGAAGGTCTTTTTTATGGCATGTTGGGTTGTGTCATCACTGTACGACTGCTCGATGAACTGTTCGGTGTCCCTTTTCGGCAACAACATAGGAGCGCCCAGTATTTGATCGTCCCTTTCTTGGTGTTCTTTCATATGATCTCGGAGCTCTTTGTTATCGTTCTCCATTTATTCCATCCTTTTTAGAATGGTTGCGAGGACGTTGTCACCTGCACTATCAATGACATTGCGAGTAATACCTGTCCTTTGAGGAAAATGTTGGTTTCAATGCTCGTCTGTTTGTCGTATCGTGCAAGTCCTTGCATTTTCTGCCGTCGTTCCCTGAGCGGGCTTGTTAAGGACGCTTGTTATCATGTTAGTTAGCCACGCTTCGAGGAGTTTTTTCACAGTTGGGGGCATCTCTTCCTCCACAGAAGTGGAGGCTCCTTTACCATGGGATTTTGTTATGCTGTAGTATGGGGGCGGTCACCCATCTCGTCTAGGGGATACATTGGGCGTCGTGCCCTCATGTACCGTTTCACAACTTTTGTTGATGACGTTCATGAGGTTGGTTGGGAGGTCACTTGTTATTCTCTTCCTTTCTTCTTGGTTACATGCCATGTTGGATTTGGTGTACACAGAGAAAATATATCTTTTTTTATGCTAGTGACATGTGTTAGTGGTTATCTAAAGGAAACTAAAAGTTTAACTAAGAAATTCCCACAGATTGTGCCAAACTGTTTGACCAAAAAATATGGACCTTCGTTAAAATAATCAAATTCGTGTAATTAAAGGTTAATTTTAGTTAACAATAATATCCCTAGATGAAGTCTTTCAAAGATGCAATAAATGTTAGATGAGTCCGGTCGAATAATAACAACAACATGAAATAGCTGTTTTTGAAAGCAAGAGAAATAATGTAGCATTCAATAACAATAAATAGCAACAAATAACATTTAAGTAAATAGGAATAATGATTTACCTAATATATGATGGAATATGTGGATGTTCTTCTGACAATGATGAATGACTGACAAACCCTTGAATATTTTGAGTTATTCTTGGATCTGATGGAAAAATATAGACAAGAATCATAGTGAAAAGACGGTGTTTGTATCTTAGCAAGAGAGAGACGAATCTTTTAGTCAAAGTGTGTTCTTTACAAATGAATATCACATGCCCCTATCATTATCTCTTTTTTCTATTTATATGGGACATGTTCCTAAGAAAACCTAATAGTATAGGTGCATGGTATATTCAATAGGATAATATCTTTTAACATCCTATCTTGAAAACTAGCCGTCACAGCTCTGTCAACGGTGCTCGACCTTGACCCTTATTGACATCTCGATCCCGACTCTCGTCAACTTTTCGACTATATAATTTGCTGCTTCTTGGACCTTCTCGACTAATACGACTTGTGAATTCTTCCCTTAGTATTATATGATTAACCATTCTAAGGGTAGATTTTAGACTCATACAAGAGTAGGCTGTCTACATCACCCCCTAGGAATGTGGCGTTCCCTACAGGAGCGGAGCTAGAGTACCGAAAGCGGGTTCGGCCGAGCCCAGTAGCTTTGGTTCGAACCCTGTATTTATCTTAAAAAATCCATTAAATATATATAAATTATTAATTTATAACCCAGTAATTTGAGACGACTAAAATCCCGAACCCATAAGATTGAAATCCTGGCCCCGCCTATGGTTCCCTAGATCCTGTGTGAATACAGAATACTTTATGCACCGAGCTATCATTTTAATTAGTTTATATCACAAGCAGAATTTCATTTATATGACAAGCAGAATTTCATAAAGGTCTTGGCTGATATTATATTACTCCTCTCTGCATCAACATAGCTGTGGAAAAAATTCTTTTATAGACTTTCAGCGGATTCGAATTCTAAAAGATTATTCCACGGGAAAAATATTCGGGTGCAGCAGAATTTAATTGATGCCTATTCAAGTTTGAGGAGCTCATAAATCCATGATTCTCTAGTTATTGAAATGGATCATGTTGTAGTTCTATATATGCACATTAATTATTTATTTAACTCCTATCACCCAAAATAATAAAACTGTTTTTTTAAAAGAGAAAAATCATGGCTTTCTCATTCATGATAGAGTTTCATAACATAGGACTTGCCTCAACTATATGAAGTGTTTCTTTTCACTTAGTAAAAATAGCACGGGCTAGCCAGTTTTCGGACTGGTCATTCAAAAATAGGCAGTATTTGCAAAGTCATTGAAAAATAGTCACTATTTTACTGCAATACGGAAAGTTCCAGCATAATATATTGGAGAGTGGTGCACATGTGTAGGAACTTCCAGCATATTAATATGCTGGAACTCCAACAACGAAAAGTTTCACTATAATATACTGGAGCTTGGAACATGTGCTCCAAGCTCCAGTATATTATGTTGTATCGGTATATTATACTGGAACTCCAGTATATTATACTGGAGTATTTTCCGAATTTTGAACAGTGTTTTCGTTCAGATTTATCTTTACATGAAAACTGGCTCTGATTACTTTTGAAATTGTGACTATTTCTGAATGACCATTTGTAAATCTGACTATTTTTTAATTTCTCCCTTTCTTTCGGGCAAGATCGAGTTTTGTATATATTTAATATGTACCATAACAAGATTTAGTGCTCCCCTATCTACTTTGCCTATTCAAACAACTATTACTGTCTGTAGTCACTCTACCAAGAAAGTATAATTAATTAACTCCAAATTTATGTGCCCAAACGCCTCTAAAACCAAACAAAAGAGAAGTCGTTAATTACATAAAATTACTGAACTGCTACTGTTAACACCTTTATTAAAGTTGTTTTGCAATAACAATAATATTGACTTCCGTGTGAATTTTAAATCACATATTCGAGTCATATATTTACATTAGGACGGACTATCTATATCATATCCCATTAAAATGTGGTCCTTTTCCGAACTATGCGTGCGCATTGCCTTCTTAATTGCATCTTCTAAAGTTTTTCTTGAATACCAATTAAATTAACGTAAAGATTTAACTATTATTTAAGTGATGTGGGACACACATAATATAGTGCATCGTCCACTTTGGTAGGAATAAAAGCTAGACAAGATTCATCTTTACAAATTTCAAGGCTCATAATTGATCCCAATAATAACAAAAATAACCCGCTAATTAACATATTACTCAATATTGCTAGAATAATTAATATATTGTTTTCTCAATTCGCCTAGTATTTATTTAGCCACTTAAATATTCCTCTCTTTTCAGACCATAAATTTCGTTACCCCCAGTGATATTCTTACAAAAATCCTTCTACAAATTTAAGCGTTCCCACATGGATGGGATTGTTGAGTATTTTTATTTTGAGGTGAGGATTTTGTTATTTCCTGCTCGACTAGTACCCAATAAAATTTAAATTATATATATACTGATAGTGATAGTGTAAAAGATTCTTTATAGTAGTCAATTACTATTTTTATAAGTTATTAATTAATGATTATTATATCATAAATATTTATCTGTAATTGCATTGCAATTCACCTGATATATCTGCAACATGGATATTCCTTTCGTATTTCTTTTAAAATTCCAATAACATCCCTACCGCCCTTGATTGTTTTATTTTGCTTATAGAAGGGATGGATTTCAATTCTCGCAGTTAAAGTTATGAGATTTATAATGTTTCGTTGTTGTTTTTATTTTATAAATTTCCCCATTATCTGGGAGTGTTGTATTAATCAAAAGATGTTTTCATTAGTACAACACAAGGGTAAAGGTTACCCTTCAAAAGATATGGCGAGGTGATAATATAATACAGATTCACCTGTCACTACCAACAAAAATTCTAGCTTACAAAAAATTTAGCCTTGTCATACTTGATCCTAATACTCAGTATTTGGCTTTTGTCCAGGTGAAAGGGGTCCTTAGCGCCTTTAGGAAGTTGCTGACTGGGAAAGTAGTAAGTTCCGATCTGAGTTTTGGCCGCCAATTTTGCTAAACAGTCAGCTAGTTGGTTGGCTTCTCTGTAGCAATGGTTGATATGTATATTTGTCGTGTGCCTCATTTGTATTATCTTATCAGTGATCTGAACCATCCTGTAATTAGTCTCTTTCTCCTCCCTTAAAATATCAACTAGCAAAAGTGAATCTGTCTCTAAAGTGAAAGTTGTATACTCATTTTGTATACACCAGGTTATTCCGAAAAATACTGCATAAGCTTCTCCAAGATTGTGATTGTTGCTAACTATAAGGGAATGAGAATGCCATGATAATGTCCATTGTCTTTCCTCAATGCACCTTCCATCCCCCTATCGCTCTTGTTAAAACTTCCATTTGTGTTTGGCTTGGGAGTTCCAATTTTTGGTTTTGTCATTACACTATAATTTTGTTTGGGATGCATCCTTACTAGAGCGTCACAAAAATTGTCCCAAGGCAACTTGAGTTTACAATTAGGATAGGCCTTGTTGATTGAAGTTTCCACGTTCCAACTGATTTGTTGCTTCAATTTATAGAAGTTGAATTTTTTCTGATCTCTATACCTGCAAGCACAAATTTCTTTCCACAGTACCCACATATGATACTAGGAGTAATACTTAACACTAGTTTATGTACATCATTAACAAACTTAGTATGTCACCATGTATTTAACATATATTTAATAGGGTGGGGGTGATAGTTAATTCCAAGTTGAGAGCCAAAAAGTTTTCACACATAACTAGTTGCCTGTCATTCTACGAAAATATGGTGCATATTTTCATAGGCAGGATTCTCACAACAGTTACACCTAGAATCAATCTGCCTCCCAAACCTAGAAATAACTTCATCAAAGGGGAGTATCCCTTTCCAAAGCCTCCAAACCAGGAATAACATATTAAAAGAAATATAAGAATTCCAAATCTTACCAATATGTTCTTAGGTATAGAGTTTCTTGACAGATGCCAAGATATCTTGTTGGAGTATTTGACATTCTCCGTAAGGTCCCAATAAACCTTATCCTCTTTGCCTTGATTTCCAATGACAATGTTAAGGATATGATTTATCAGATGCTCTAGAAGGACATTCTTCAGCTTTCTAACATCCCACCCGCCCTCAGTGATGAATTCACGCACCAAGATTTTATGGATCTTCCTAGTGGTAGTAACTAAACCTGCAAGATGACCTTTTAAGGTTAAATTATTCCACCAAAAACTACTTGAGCCTGGATTGATTTGCTAGACCATGTGCTTCTTTGCAATGCCTCTTATTTTAAAAACATGTTTCCAGGCATGTGAGTTCCCAGTAGCCTATTGTTTCCAAACCAAATGAGATCTAATACATATTTATGTCTAACATATGTTGCCCATTGAGATGATGTGGACCTAATCCCCCGCCATCTTTTCATAGCCAACATATCACTGATTTCTTCCATCTTTCTAACACCAATACCACCCTCATATATAGGCACAATGAGCTTATTCTAGGAACTCCAATGGTACCTTTTGTGCTAAATAGAATTACCCCAGAAAAAATTAGCAAAATATTTTTCAAGTAATTTAAAGTAGTTCTAGGGGGGACATAGCAGATAATGTATAAATGGGCAAAGATTGAAGGACACTTTTATTCAACACAACTTTACCACCATATGACAAGAGCTTGCCTTGCCAACCATTGAGCATTTTCACTATCTTACAAATCAAGATGTCAAAAAATTTAGTCTTTTTTCTACCCACATATAGAGGACAACCAAGGTAATTAAAAGGGAAATTCTTATCCATAAACCATAGCACTTCCTTATTCTATTAATCCTGTCAGCTTCAGTCTTAGAAGCAGTGAGGAAAAAACTATTGTTTTTGTTAACCAATTGACCATAGCTTTTCTCATAGTTACCAATTTGCTTCATAACAAGATTACTAGTTTCAGAATTATCACTACAAAAAATAACAATATCATATGCATAGCCTAAATGGTTAATTTTGGGGACCTTATCTTGCATAAAAAAGGATAAAATCGGGATGATTATACAAGTTATTAAGAGACATGGAGAGAACCTCGACATCTATAATGAACAAAGAAGGGGAAAGGGGATCACCTTATTTAAGACCTTGAGAGGAAGAGAAAAAACTTTGTCTAGATCCATTAATAATGATCGAATACCACACATTCGAAATCAAATTATGAACCATGTCTATCCAGTGATTAGAGAAACCAAATTTACTTAACACAAAATAAACAAAAGGCCATGCCATTCTATCATAGGTCTTAGCCATATCAAGCTTAATATCAACATTACCTCCCTTGTTCTTATCAGAAATCTTGTGAATAATTTTTTGAGCCAGTAAAATATTTTTAGAGATTAGTCTATCCTTCACAAAACCACTTTGATTAGGAGAAACTAATTTGTGCAAAAAGGGGTTTAGCCTTAAAGAAAGAATTTCATAGACGATTTTGTTAGAAAAGTTAGACAGACTAACTGGTCTAAAATCTGAAAAACAAGGAGTATCAATTTTGGGAATCAAAAGTAAAACTAAGCAAGTATGAGAGAAGAATTTAGTCAAACCTTTCCCTTTGAAAAACTCCAGAACAAAAGCAATGACATCCTCTTTGATAATATCCGAGCAATTGTGGAAGAATGCTCCATTATATCCATTCGGTCCAGCTGTGCTAAAAGCACTTAGGCTCAATACAACATTTTTAATTTCAGCTTCATTGGGCATCTTACTGAGACTTAAGTTATCCTCCTCAATAATGCAATTAGGAATACACTCTAAAATAATGGGGTTGAGGTTAGGAGTTGGTAAGTTGAACTGGGAATTAAAGTGCCTGACTGCAGCTTTGGAGATCTTCTCATCACCCATAATCCATTTACCCTTATGATTCTTAATTCTGTTTACCTGTTTCTTCCTCCTTTTTCCCTGATAATGCAATGAAAGTATCTTGTATTACTGTAGCCATCTTCAAACCATTTTATCCTAGATTTCTGTTTGAGAAGAGAGTCTTGGATACTCAGCCATCTAATATATTCGGCATGGGCTTTGTTCACTTTTTCTACACTCTGCTCGGTGTTGTCTTTAATGTCTTTATCTTCCAAATATTGAAGCTTCTCCTCCCATTTAATAACAACTTCATTAATGTCACCGATGTCTTCCCTGGACTATTGACTCAATCTCTTACTGAGAGCCTTCATTTTGGATTGCAAGATTCACATAGGATTACCCATAACCTTTGTATTCCAAATTTCCTTAACAATATTATAGAAACTAGGTTGATTAACCCAACAGTTAAGAAATCTGAAATATTTAATGCAATTGTGGTTGGCATGAATATTCTTCATGAGAAGAGGTCTATGATCCGGTCCTTGCCAAATGCCTAATTGAACATCTTTGAAACAAATTATCCCATAGATAATTAACAAAGACTCTATCCAATCTTTTCCAAATTCTCTTCCTAGGTCTCCTGTTATTGCACCAAGTAAAATTTGGACCTGAGTAACCAATATCAGTAACTCCACAACTATCCATACAATTTTGAAAACCAATGCTTTTGTACATTCTATGAGGTTTACCCCCTAATTTTTCACTTAGACCAAGGATCACATTAAAATCTCCCATGATACACCAAGGAGCATCCACCAGTTGACTATCATGTTGAAAAGATGACCAAAGGACTCTTTTATCTTTTGAACTACATTTAGCATATATTGTCGTGACAAAGATATCTTGAGTACCGATAGATTTCTCCAATTTGATGGTAATGTATTGTTCACTTTATGTGAAGATCATATTATTGTTGTATGAATTCCAGAAGCACCAAATTTGACCATTACCATTAGAATGGAAATGTTGATACCCTAAGAATCTCATGTATCCATCGACCTTTTCTTTAGTAATAAAAGGTTCAAAGACAGCTATGAATTGTGTGTCGTTGATGTCAATCAGCCTTTTAAACCTGTGAATGGCTTTTTTGGACCTCACCCCCCCCCCCCCCCCCCCCCCCCCCTTATGTTACAGACAATTGCACTAATCATAAGAAAAATTTGAGGTGTTTTCCTCTCTTTGTTTCCTTATTTGAGAAAGATGTGTTTTTTTTTTGGTCTTTGCTACTTTTTCGAGTTTCACTTCTCCCTCTTTTAGCAATGTATTGGTTATCCACTTTTTGGACTTTCTGAAACTTCCTCTATGTCTTTATTCTCAGTGTTGAAATCTCTTTTGAATCTCATGTTAAATCTATTAATATTACCCTCATTCGTATCTCGATCCCACTCTTTGCCATCCAAATCAACAACTAAGTTTATTCCAGGTTGATTTTTTACCTCTGCTGGAACAGTAGAGGTGCTTGAGGCACATGTTGTATGCTTGTGCATTTTCTCTGCCTTGCTTTATTCCTCCCTTCTATTCTCCATATTATCAGACATTTGATTGACATCTTCCATTTCTATATTAGGAGCTTCCTCTTTCTCTAGCCTTTCATTCCTGCATGTTTCATTAACATTTCTCTGTCTCTCATGATCTTGCGTATCAAGTGCTTCTTGATTCTGAATACTGTCTCTAATCACAGCTATAGACTGATCATTTTGTTTGCTCGTCGATGTAGAAACATCATTTTTGTCACTGTTCTAGGCATGTTTGAATCTTACTTTGATTTTCTTTTTCTTATTTCTTTTCTTCATGTTTTTCCCTTCTTTATTGCTAATGGTCTTTGTATTTTCATTCCCCTATTCCTGTTGCTTTTTACTGATGTCAACATTGTGAGAATCTACTTGAATTGTGTCCTCTTTGAAATCGTTGTTATTTTTCACCATTTTGTTCATAGAATGTGCTTCATCCTCATTTTTGATAATCTCATCTCTATCTCCCTCTTCCTTAGCTTGATCAGCCTTTTTCTTTTCAAGAGCCCTACAATTGGCTATGTAGTGACCCAATTACCGACAATGTTTACAACATTTTGGGAACGCCTTCATACTCTAATTTTTGGGTATATCCTTTTAACGGCGATTCATCATATTCTTGACCCACAAAAATACTTTGAGGAAGAGGTTTTAATAGGTCCACTTCCACTCTAATCTTGGCCATACTAGGGCTTGTTCTACCCATTGTAGAAGCATCTAGAACAAGAAGCGTACCTATTGAGCTCAATAGTTGTTTTATGTAGTGCCAATCATGCATATGAAACGGTAAAGCTGGCAGAAGAACCCAGGCCGGAGCGACTGGCAAATCCTCCTCTGGCTTGAAGTCCGGTGACCACTTTTGTAAGCACATTTGCATCCCGTCGATTTCCATAACTCTTCTGAACCATACTGATTTCTAGTCATCCTCATTTAATAGATCAATGAAGACATTATGATTGTCATAGACCCCTATTCTGACCGTCCTCTTCAATGGAATAATTTCCTTAAATCTTGACCTAATCCGGTCAATTTTGGGGCGTGGTAGAAGAAATCTTCTCACAATTGTGTACTTACAAGAATCCGCCATTATACCGTAGTAGTCTTAGCTTTGAAAATCACAGCTTGCATGCCATTGTGAGTCTTATGCCTTGCTATCACTTTTTCCTTTTCATGGAAATTGGAGTTTGAATTGGGGATTTGAGAAGATGTTGAAGGAGTTGTGATGGTGTTAGCATAGGTTTGTTTTCCTAGATTAGAATCAACATTGTGAGTGTTTCACCTATTGGGTGAATCTGATCTTCCGTACGCGCCGGTGGGATGCCTCCCAGCGGCTCCATCTAGTGGAACGTGTGCAGGACGCGTTAAGACATGAAGTATAAAGTAGCCGTTGTAGAGAGGAAAATTTTTAGAGAGAGAAATTTAATATTTCATTATTCACAAGTAAATATTAGATATTTGTACGTGAAAAATACTACAATTAGAAAACTTTCCCATGTTAAAATGGAAAAAATATTTTTCTTCCGAAAGATTATCAATTAGCCTATCATTTTGGTGCACAAAATACACCTTAATTAGTTTGAGTGAGATTTGTCCTACTCCTGTATTTTGCACCTATATATCTTGTTAATTTGTCCTATCGTACGCTTTCACATGAGATCATTACTCATTATTAAAGACTTAATTCAAGTAAATAAAAATGTAGTCTCTCTAACTACTTAAGTTTTAAGATGAGATAGTCACACTTTGAATATTATTCGATCTGCAATATAATGATTCTGCTACCTGTTTGTGTTTTTGAAAAATTTCCCCTCATCATTTAACACTTTTCTTTCTACACAAAGTTGTTTAGTGTGATGCATAAAAGTTACAACCGAAGACACACAAATTTTAAGTTCAAGAAGAAAATACATTAATTATAGAGGGAAATTTTGATAACTTATTTTTCTTATATATGCCATAGCTCATCGGCATGATGAATACATATTTGCATTTAAGCAGATTCACTAAAAGAGTAAAATGCTCTCAATCAAAAGGTTATGGAAGAACAGGTAAAGACCCCCTGAACTTAACATTTTTAACGAGCGCACACCTTAACTATATGTAATTTTAATTAACCCTTGCGCTTACTTTTTCGGTTGTTATTACCCCCACTAACCTAGTAAACCTTTCTATCATGAATACACGCATTGTATACTTTTAAATGTTTGCTGATATGGATGTACATGGTGGA
Organism: Nicotiana undulata; assembly: GCA_005239495.1. Taxonomy (NCBI): domain Eukaryota; kingdom Viridiplantae; phylum Streptophyta; class Magnoliopsida; order Solanales; family Solanaceae; genus Nicotiana; species Nicotiana undulata. Next base: position 48,796 of record ML258974.1, read on the forward strand.
AATAATTCGGGTACCCTATTAAAATACCTGACCCGCCTTTAAATTAACCTCTCAAATTTAACCCATCTCCCTTTGACCACCAGTTCATCTGGTCGATAACATAGAAAATCTAGGGTTTCTCACCACTTCACTCCCATCAATGATAGAGACGATTTTGAGTGCTTGAGCTTGATTTTGGGAGTCGATAGGGTTCTCTGTTGAGGTACTAGTATGTTCTAGATCATCTTGATTTAGGGTAAATTAGAGCCGACTGTGGAGGAGCTAAAAGCTACTGGGTTTCTTTGATTGTCGCCAATTTTTTTACTGTTTTCACTCCACATTTCAAGGTATGTGTGTCTCTTTCTGTTAGTATGATGTATAGTCAAATTTTTCCTTTAATTCGTGACTAAGGTTTGAATATATTCTGAAAATAGTTTAGACTTGTGAGAATCGTAGCTTGTAACAAGTAAAAAATTGTGATTTTTGCAAGCATACCGATTAGGGTTTATATTCATATGCTCTTAAAAATCAGGGCTTTTATGTTGTTTGTTAATTTTTACTGTTTATTTGTAATCTTCTGTATATGTATGTCTTGAGAGTTGTTTTTGACTGTTTTATTGCTATGTCGGGTCCCATGGATACTAAGTATTTGAATTAAGATGGAAAATTAGTGGGATATTGGTAAGTGAGGTAGGACCTCAATATGTTAGGCGTAGAGTTGAACATGTGACTAATGTCGACTCTGACCACTTGTCAATACCAGAGTTATCTGATTATGCTAAGAATTTTAGGATTAAAAAGTTAGAAAAAACTTATATTATGAGTGCTAAGGGTGGCAATTCGGTTGAATTAACAAAAGACAGGGATTTTATGGACCTTGTTATGTTATTAAACAATGGGGACACAATAGTCATTTTTGTCTCTTTTGACTCACAATTTGAGGAGGTGGATGGTATAGAGGGTAGCCAAATAAGCCATGTGGGTGAGCCTTTTAATGCATCTTCGAGCACACAACAAGACAACATAGATTCTTTTGTTCCATGTGGTTCTCTTTTAAATACTACTGCTGCAGACGCAGATCTAGGGTTACCTACTCCTTTGAATACCACTCAAGAAGAGGATTCACCCATAGATTGGACTTCCTCTTCAGAAGAAGAAGAATATATTGTTGATGATATTGGAAAGGACATTGCTGCTGATTCTCAACATGAAGAACCTACTGGAGAAGAAGAAGAAATAACATTTGGTGATGAATCTGATAGGTCATTTGATTATGGAAGTGATGTCTGATAACTAGGGATTTTAACCTATTATTTACTCTCTTTTGCTTAGGTTTTGGAGAAAAAATATGTTAAGGTACTCCCGAAAACTAACTCAAAGTTCTTATTTGTAGGTTTTGGTCAAAATGAGGCAAAGAGGCCAAAACGAGCTCATAAAGGAGCCAAACTTGCACAAGTCCTAAACTTTGTTGGAGCGTTGTCAGTGCCAAATTTACGCTACAACGTACGTTCTAATATCATCAAAATAAGGCCACTCAATTAAAAACTAGCATTTCCCTCAATTCTAAAAGCAAAAAATAGACTAGGGGAAGGGTAGAGAGTAAAGAAAACTCCCTAAGATGCCTCTGTATGCATAGGGTCACTGGCTGTGGCTGGGTTCTGTGGCTGGACTGATTCATCTCCCTCGGGGTCCTCTAGCTGGATCTCTAAACCCTCAGTCTGGGGGATCACCACCCTCCTCACTGGCTCACTGGTGGCCTCCTACTCTGGCACCTGTGATGGCTGCGCTGTCTGAGCTGCAGGGGCAGGCTTTCCCATGAGGAGATTAAGAGGGATATCACCCGTTGTAGTGAGCTTATCCACCTCTTTCTTCAACTCATCCTGGCTCTTCTTCATCTTCTTTACCTGTTTACCCATGGACTTGATTTCCTTCTCATGGGTGCCATGGACTCCAGAATCTTCTTCTGGTTGTCAACTAGACTCTTCAAAGTTTCTTCCAATGATAGAGGCATCTGGATCTGGGCTTGGGCTGCCTGGGCTGCCTGGGCTGCTATGGAATTGGATAAGGTAGATAGCTTTTATGTAGCTACCTGCAACCAATTGTTGATGCCGACCAATATCTGGTTTACCCTCAGAGCAGTCTGAGGGTATGCTAAAGAAGAAGGCACTCAGGTAGGAATGGAGGCAGATGGTCCGGAGGGAGGATGTGGCATGGAAGCAGATGAACCCTCGGTAGGGGATGGCTCGTAACGTGTGCCACCACCCTTGGCTCTTCAGATTGGCTAGTGGTAGTGGTGGCTTTGCTCTTGGACTTGGGGTTGTCTGGACCCTGCAGGCTGTACTAGGAAAATGGCCTCTTTGTCTTCACCTTGGTGTCATAGTCCCTTCCCTCTACTCCTTGGTCTTCGAAGTACATAGTGAGGAAGTTCGAGAAGGTCTATGAACTATCACCCTTTCTGACCGCCCTGTTAATCACCCTGGCCATAATATTCCCGACATTGATCGGGAACCCCGCCATAATAGCCCCCACAATAATAGCTTGAGAAACCGACATGTCACTGTCATGAGTAGTGGGGTCGATCCTGCTGCATACAAATGTGGCCCATCCCTTCGCCTCGAAGCTCAAAGTGTTCCTGTAGATTAGGGCCCCAGGCGTCAGCCAAGATGGAGTAGTCCCCAAAATAGCAATCACTGAAGCCAGCCAAGGGCGAGCTAACTCATCCAGCTCCACATTCTCTAGATACAGGATCTTATCTTCATCATTGAACCCAACATAGTCATTGAGAGCTTTTCCATCAAACATAATTTTCTTGTTGCGGACTTTGGTCAAGTATGTGCCATGTTTGATGTGGGCGACATTTAGCATAGAACTCCTTGACAAAAAACTCATTGGCCTCTAGTAGGTTGCTGGTGAAGAACTTCTATCCCACTCTATCGTTGAAGTGCCTTTTGACATTTGGGTTGCGGGGTGGAAGGTTTCGCTCAATGAAAACCGTCTCCAATATAAGTGACCTTTGAGGCCACCACTCCCTGAATTTGTGATATGCTTTCTCACTCACGAACTGGTCTTACCATACTACCGGATTTCGAGATCTCACCAATTCCCCTATCTGTGTGTCACCACCCCTCCCGTCATCCAGGGTATCATTATCACTATTAACCGGTACTGGGGCAGGTGGGGAGGCTAGAACTGCTGCATTGGGGGCTGGGGGTGGAGGAGAGTCACTAAGGCCCAAGCTATCAGAATAGCCGGACAATGAAGTTGATTCCGACTTGAGGTGCCGAGGTTAAGATTGTGTCTCCTCTTGAGTCTGGCCAACTCCCTCTGAAATTTCCTGAGAGGGGACATACTCACTAGTCTCCGAGGTGTCTGGAGTGGGCCCGGGAGGACTCTCCCCTCCCTGGTTGTTTATCTTGTCCACCTCTAGATCAAACCATTGTCTGCATACATAATCAGTGAAAGCTCATTAGCATTGGTATTCAAGCAAGTACTAGATGAAACAGATAAATGATCACATCATCTTATAACACAATGGACCATTGTCAGTGGAAAAAGAAGCGCGGCCGCGGATAGGCCGCCGCGGATAGGCCGCCGCTCACACCGAAAAAATGGCCGCGTCCACAAGAGAATAGTATCCAGACTACCCAGTCTCTGAAACTCGTTCATCACTGAGAATGGAATATTGGGCTCGACCGCGAAAGAAACACCACTGTCAGCAAAATAACAACGTGGTTGTGGACCCAACTAGGCAATACTTTGAACATGAATTCCGTTGTCCATGAAAAAACAAGCGCAACCGCAAAAAGCGAGCCGCTGACAACGAAAAAATCACCGCGACCGCTTAAACCATCCCAATTCAAACTTATCAAAATCATCTCACCGCTGACCGGGTCGCGAAATTTGAACTAAACAGGCATTGAAGAACGTTCGTGAGCTAGGGTTTACACTTAGTGGGTAGTTTAAGCAATTAAGAAGTAAAGTGAAACACCCCAACCCATAAGGCATCAAAAAACCATTACCCATTCATTTCCATCAATAATTAAACATGCTTATGATTCTAGGTCTATAGTAACCCTAACTAGAAAGAAAAAGTAAAAATAAGTAAAACAAAGGAGGAAGAACCAAAATTAAAACTAAGAAATTGATCATACCAGGAGTTAGATTTGTTGTAGGAATTAACCTAGCTAGGTGTTATGATGAACATTGAAAATGGGGCTTTGAAGTGTTAGGGTGTGAAAAGTGTAAAAGGAGGAGGGCCCTCCTATTTATACTAAAACTCTAGGCCCCACACCTACCTACCTAGCGCGGCTGCAGAATTCCACCGCGGTCCGCGCTTTTCACATGCTGAAGGTCTGATATCACCGCTGGCAGCAAAAAAACGGTCGCGTTTGCGGAACAGTAACCGCTGACTGAGAAAAATCAACCGCGTACGCAGACCAAACTTCAGAGAGATCACATTTTTAACTCATCAAGTCCGCGTCCACTAAAAAACTTTGCTCCCACGCTGCTGCTGATAACGGAATTTTGAGCGCGGTCAGCGGCCTAAAGCATACTTAGCCATATTTGTCTCCAGTAGTTTTCCTGCACTGCATCAACAATTCCTACACAAATCTCACAACCAGTTAGTTCAAAAGAGCCTAATCTAAGAAGAAAAATGAAAAAGGAAGAAAAATCACTTGGGTTGCCTCCCAAGAAGCGCCTGATTTAGTGTCGCAGCATGACGCAGGTTACCATCATCATTGAAACTTTATCAAGGCCACCACGTGGCTGTCATCAAAATTTCCCAAGTAATGCTTCACACGATGCCCATTAACCTAGAAGATTTCACCATTTTTGTTCTTCAAGTCAAGAGCACCAAAATGTGTTATATGCACTACTTCAAATGGACCACTCCATTTGGACTTTAACTTGCCCGGAAACAGATGTAACCGGGAGTTGAAGAGAGGGAATAAATCACCCTCTTTGAATTCCTTGTTTCTGGCATATTTATCATGCAAGTGTTTCATCTTCTCCTTATACAATGATGAGTTGGAATAGGCATGAAACCAAAATTCATCAAGCTCATTGAGTTTCTCTACCCAGAGATTCGCTGCAACATCCCACTCAAGATTTAACCTCTTCAAGGTCCACAATGCTTTATGTTCTAGCTTAACCAACAAATGACATGCTTTACCAAACACCAACCCGTATGGAGACATACCGATTGGAGTCTTAAATGCAGTCCTACAAGCCCACATCGCATCATCTAGCTTCCTTGACCCATCCGTTCTATTGGCATTCACAGTTTTGGACAAGATGCTTTTGATTTCCCTTTTTGAAACCTCCACTTGCCCACTAGCTTGAGGATGATAAGGGGTAGAGAACTTGTGATTGACACCATATTTAGCAAGCAAAGTATCAAATGCCTATTACAGAAATGAGACCCCTCATCACTGATAATTGCCCGAGGAGTCCCAAACCGTGTGAAAATGTTCTTCTTAAGGAAATCCACTACACTCCGGGCTTCGTTGTTGGGAAAAGACACGGCTTTGAACCACTTGAAACATAATCAATCGCCACAAGAATGTAGGTATTGCCACACGAACTAACAAAAGGGCCCATGAAGTCTATGCCCCACACGTCAAAAATGTCAACTTCAAGAATAGTTGTGAGGGGAATTTCATCCTTCTTTGATATTCCCCCAGCTCTCTGACACTCATCACATCTCTTGACAAGCTCACTAGCATCTCTATGCAAGGTTGGACAATAAAAACCACAACTCAGAACCTTGGAAGCAGTCCTTGCCCCACCGTGATGACCACCGTAGGGAGAGGAATGACAAGCATCAAGTATGCTCATTTTCTCCTCCTCTGGACACACCTACGAATCACTCCATCACTGCAAATCTTGAACAAGTAGGGCTCATCCCAATAATAGTCTAAATTGTCTCGTTCGAGTTTCTTCCTTTGGTTAGAAGAGAGCTCGCACGAGACAATGCCGGTAACAATGAAATTGGCAACATTCGGGAACCAAGGCATATCATTCATAGAAACCGAGAGGAGTTGCTCATCCGGGAAAGCATCATTAATCTCAATACCATCTTTGGGCCTCCCTTTCTCTTCTAGGCAGGACAAATGATCTGCAACCTGATTTTCACTTCCTTTCCTATCAATGATCTCGAGGTCAAATTCTTGAAGCAACAAAACCCATCTCATCAGTCTAGATTTGGTGTCCTTCTTTGTCATCAAATACCGGAGCTCTGCGTGATCGTATGAACAATCACTTTGGCGCCCATGAGATAAGGCCTGAATTTCTCCATGGCAAACACAATTGCTAGCAACTCTTTTTCCGTCATTGTATAATTAACTTGGGCATCATTCATAGTTTTGCTTGCATAATTGTTGCGGCCAAATGCACACGCAAGTATACGCGGCCGTCAAGTAATAAAGTGACTAAAAGTCGAATGTCGAACCCACGAGGACTTGTGATTAACTATTAACTAAATTAGACTATCTTAATTATCTAAACAAGGATTAAACCTAAAAGTGGTGATGCTAAAGTAATTAAACTAAAAATAAAATAACTAATGAACTTTAAACAGAGGAAGGAAAGATTTTTATATTATCAATGTGATGAAAACGATCTAGGGTTATGGGCTATCTAACATTCTTATTGTATTCTCCAATTCAATTGACTAACTAATTTATCTAGTTTATTGGTTATCACAGTTAATATTGCTCATAAGAATCTGTCGAGTTCTTACTCGCTTATTCAAGATAACCTAATGCATATATGTCTATAGAATTAGAACTAGAAAGAACGAATTTATAATTTATGTAAATTAACCAAGCAAGACAATTAGGTATATGTCTAACCTAACCGCGAATCTGTTCCCCGATGCCCAGGTTCAAGAACTTGCGCTACTCAATCCTATATGCAATCTAGAATTCCCACTTTCGAATTCAACTCTAGATTCGTAGATAGTATTCAATTGGTGATAAAGCAATCAAATAATTCAACACAAGATTGAATAAATAAACCAATACGATAAATCAAGAAATCAAAATCAATATTCAAATAACAATAGTCATGAAAGAACCACAACCCTAGAACGTGAAATTTAGCTCCACATAGACATGGTAGCCAAACAACAAATCATATAAATAAACACAAAAATTACTAAGTTTGGTGGAAGAAAAGATGAAACTCGGCCTCCACGGTGACTCTGTGCTTGTGTTTTTCCTCTCAAAAACGCCCCCCTCCAAAATAGGTTTAGGACCCCTTTTATACGAGTTGGAGGTGTGTAGGGCCAAAATAACCAAGTCCAGGATGAAATAGGACAAGTCCCCGCTCCGAGCGTCCAGGGCAGCGCCTAGCGCTGGTCCTGGCGCACAAAGCAGTAATGATTTTGCCGTTTCCTTCTTGCTGCGTCATTCTTCATTCTTATTTAAATCTAACTTTCCATTCCTTTTACGTTTTTGTCTTTGTTCTTTGTTTTCAATTCTTTCTTTGTCACTTATTTGCATTTTGTTTCATTTGTCTTCTTTCTTCCTCATTTTCTTTTTTCTTTGTCATCAAATAATCAAAGGCCCCTTGTTATAGTGCATAAAATACACATTAAATATTTACTTTGCTTCAAATTTTGTCTTCAACGTACCTACACATAAAATAGACTCAATTAAACACAAATATAGTATAGTTTAGCATTAAAGCACCTAAAATGTAAGGTAAATAATGCACTAAAAATTTGGAATTATAGCCAAACATCAATAGTACACCGGGTGAAATATCTTGTTCACCCTTTGCCCCAAGACAACTCCTACCGCAACATCACTTTCGTCGCACATAAGCTCAAAGGTGAGCTCCAATTTGGTGCGGTAATGATTGGAGTGGTTATTAATTTATACTTCAAGAGCTCAAAGGCCTTCATGCACTCTTCATTGAAATCAAATCTTGCATCCTTCTCTAATAGCTTGCATAGGGTATTCACCACTTTGGAAAAGTCTTTGATGAACCTACGGTAGAACCCCGCATGCCCAAGGAAACTTCTAACTCCCTTGACAGAAGTCGGGGGATGTAACTTTGAAATCACTTCTATTTTTGCCTTGTCCACTTCAATTCCATCTATTGAGATCTTATGGCCGAGGACTATGCCCTCCTCGACCATAAAGTGACATTTTCCCCAATTGAGCACAAGATTTGTCTCTTCACATCGGGCTAGAACCTTGTCAAGATTTTTCAAACATTCTTCAAATGAGTCTCCAACCACACTAAAGTCATCCATAAAGACTTCGAGGAATTCCTCCACCATGTTCGTAAATATAGCCATCATGCACCACTGAAATGTAGCGGGTGCATCACACAATCTTAACGGCATCCAAGAGAATGCAAAGGTCCCATACGGGCAGGTGAAGGTAGTTTTATCTTGATCTTATGGGGCTATAAGAATCTGATTGTAACCTGAGTACCCATCCAAGAAACAATAGTAGGCTCGCCCGGCAAGTCTGTCTAGCATATGATCCAGAAAAGTCAATGGGAAATGATCTTTTCGGGTCACCTTGTTCAGCTTACTTTAGTCCATACATACCCTCCATCCAGTCACGATCCGAGTGGGGATGAACTTATTCTTTTCATTTTTCACCACAGTCATACCCCCTTTTTTCGGCACACATTGCACCGGTAAAGTCCATGCACTGTCTGATATTGGATAGACAACCCCTGCATAAAGCCATTTGATAATCTCCTTTGTGACCACCTCTTGCATAGCTTTGTTCAACCTCCATTGATGTTCCACGGACGATTTTGCATCTTTCTCAAGTATAATTTTATATAAGCAAAAGGCGGGGCTTATGCCCCGAATATCAGCTAAGGTCTATCCAATTGCCTTTTTTATCCTTTGGATCACCTCAAGAGCGGAGTTTACCTACACTTTGGTTAAGCAAGCAGAAAGAATAACATGTAATGTAGAAGAAGGGCCCAAGAATTCATACCTGAGGTGTGATGGGAGAGGCTTCAACTCCAAAGTTGGTGTCTCCTCGATCGAGGTCTTTGTCGGTGGAGTCTTCCGATTTTCCAAGTCCAAGGATAGCTTACGGGGACCATAAGAGTAGGAACCCATTCCTTGCAATGCATTAGCACATTCAACCAAGCCATCCCTTACATCATCCCCATGGTTCAACAAAACAGCTTCTATGGGATCTTCCACATTGATCATTGAACTTGTATCATCAATTATCACTTCCGTTACAAGATCCACAAAAGAGCAAACCTCAATACTATTTGGTTGCCTCATTGACTTGCACACGTGGAAGACAGCCTTTTCATCGCCCACCCGAAAGGTGATCTCACCGGCTTCAACATCCACCAAGGCCTTCCCTGTTTCTAGGAACGACCTTCCCAAGATTATAGGCACCTCGTAGTCGAGGATCACAAAATCAACAGGCAAGATAAACTTGTCGACCTGTACAAGAACATAATCAATAATATCAAGGGGCCGCTTCATTATTCTATCCGCCATTTGTAGTCTCATAGTTGCTCTCGGCTGACAAATACCCAAAATTTTGAACACGGAGTAAGGCATCAAATTGATACTTGCACCCAAATCACACAATGCCTTTGCAAAATCCCCACTTCCAATGGTACAAGGGATTACAAATGCGCCTGGATATTCAAGCTTGGGAGTCATCGAGTGCACAGTGGCACTAACTTGATGAGTCATTTTGATGGTCTCACATTCCATAGATCTCTTTTTAGTTACCAAGTCTTTCATAAACTTGGAGTATCCCTGTATTGGTAAAAAAGAGTCTCACACGTAAGCAAGACCTTGACAACTCAGCTAGCTACGTGGACCAAAGAAAACGTCACAGACGGACATGATTTTATAAAGAGGTACGAGATTAACTCAACAAGCACAAGCGCGAGATCGACTCGACATGCACGGGATTGATTCGTCAGCCACGAGTGCGTCATCCACGGGAAACCCAATGAAGAAGAAGAGATGCGGTCATAAAGAACCCAAACAAAGCCACAGATAGATTCGAGAATCAACAGTTAATGACTTATACGTTATGAAACTTCTATATAATAGTAACGGTTATCCTTTGATGATCCTTTGTAACACCTCACTAATGTAATAATTAGCCATTAATGAGAAATCATTACAGAAACCAAAACGTTATGCTAGGAAGCCCCTATATAAAAGGGAAAAATTGTAATCCACAGGATCATCTGAATTCTCGAATACAAACTACTTTACTTTTCTGCATTCTATACTGCTTATTATTTCTTTATTCATTATCTTATTCACTCGATTATCAGTAACCCGCGTTTATCCTAAAATAGCTTTGGTCAAGAAATCTCATTCTTTGGTTAAACAAATTGGTTCCGTTACCGGGAAGCTGATAATCATAGTGCGTTTACCAACTGATATCCTTTAAATCATGTTGAATTCCAACAACAACGTCAACAACAATGTCAACAACAATGACGACAACAACCGATAAGGAAATGGAACCCCAGTTCCATCTCCTCGAGGAACACCACGTGCTTCGTGGGAATCATCCCTTGAAAGATCTGATAACCATCGTAACAATAATGAGAAACCAATAGAGCAAGATCAAATAAGGCAAATGATTGCTGATTACGTGGGGAAGGCTTTGCAAGAATTTGCGAGAGGATTACCACATGCACCTCCAGTACCGCTAACGCCGCCTTCAAATAATACAATCGTAGTAGAGAATCCGCAGTCTGGATTAGTAAACTCAACCAGAGGTGAAACCCCCAATGCATCTCTTAAAACGAGACCAGGTACGACTAATAGCTCTGAGTTACAAAATTTATTACTAACCATGCAGAAACAGATGAAGGAACAGAACAATCACATCGAGCAAATCCCTGGAGTGCCGCCTATCATCAAAGGCATTGATGTTGATAGATATTATCAACAACCTTAGAAGCCGTGTGCGGCTCCATTGCCTATACCCAAGAAATTTAGAATGCCCGACGTTCCTAAATATGATGGAACAACTTACCCACGCGATCACGTGACTGCCTTCACTACTGGAGTAAAAGGCAATGACTTAACAAAAGAGGAGATCGAATCGGTCCTTGTCAAGAAATTTGGGGAAACGCTCACAAAAGGAGCTTTAACCTGGTATTCTCTTCTCCCTGAAAAATTTATAGATTCCTTTGCTGAACTTGCAGATTCGTTTATAAAAGCACACTCTGGTGCACAAAAAGTTGAAAGACGAATGGAAGATATATTCAAAATAAAGCAAGGAGACATGGAATTTCTTCGCGAATTTGTAGATAGGTTTCAACGAGAAAGAATGCAATTACCAAGGATGCCTGACAATTGGGCAGCCATGGCATTTGCAAGCAACTTAAACGATAAAAGCTCAGAAGCCACGAGATGACTTAAAGAAAGTCTGAGAGAATTCCCAGCTACAACATGGAATGATGTGTATAACATGTACAATTCCAAACTCAGAATCGAAGAAGATATCATTGCTCGATCAAAAGATGAAGAATATCCCAAAACCAGATGTCCAGAACTAGAGAAAAGGTTAGGTAAATACAGGTACGATCCTTACTTAGGACCTTCGAGATGTGACACACGTCCCAGGTTCGAAAATACAAGACCATCAGGAAGAGATATAGGCTCATCCTCATCTAGATCCAAGAGATATCGAGATGAACGGTCCAGGGGTAATACCCGAATTGGAGACCATAACTTCTATGTGAGCAGTACTGAGCTTGTCTCACTATTAAGAAATATGGGAGACAAGGTTATATGGCCCAAAGAAATGCGATGTAATACTAACAGGAGAAACCTTGATCAGTGGTGTGAATTCCACAATGATCATGGCCATAGAATTGTAGATTGCAGATTTTTGCAAGGTGAAGTAGAACATCTATTAAAACAGGGCTACTTAACAGAATTGTTTAGTGATAAAGGTAAACAGGCATACATGAAGAACAGGTAGGAGCCCCCAAAACCTCCTTCCCAAAACGAACTGTCAACGTCATACATGGAGGGGAAGAAGTGAACGACATAGTCTGCCAGTTAGCATCAAAAGTCACAAGTACCCACGGGAAACGAGTTCGAGAAGAGACGAAGGAAGATCAAATAACTTTTGATGACGCAGATTTTGGCGGATTAATGCTTCCTCATAACGATGCACTGGTAATATCTTTAATTATTCATGACACTAACGTTAAAAGAGTGTTGATTGATCCAGGCAGTTCCGGCAACATTATTTTGATAAAAGTCGTGTAGGAAATGCTGGTAGAAAATGAAATGATCCCAAAAGAACGAGCCATATCTGGGTTCGATAATTCAACAATGATAACTAAAGGAGAAATCGAACTTACCACTTACGCCGAAAGATTCGTAAAAAATGCGAAATTCCAAGTCATTGATACATAGATGGATTATAACGTTATTTTGGGAAGACCATGGATCCATGATATGAAAGCGGTCCCATCCACCTTACATCAGGTAATAAAATTCCCTTCAAAGTGGGGAGTAAGACAAATTAGAGGTGACCAGCAAACTTCGAAAAATATCAATTCGATAGCTCTTCACAACAAAAAAGATACGGGAGAGACAACAAATTATCAAACAGAAGCTCCTCAACAAACATGTATGGAAAAAAACCTCTGATCAACTATGTACAAAAGAAATGGCTATTCAAATAGGTACGGAAGGAGATAACGATGAAACAAATCCTGTTACCATGAAGGATGAGCTAGAACATGCAGACATAGACTCCAGACCAGATCTAATTTGTGAACCAGAAGAAGACGAGCATATTAAAACAACAGCTGAAGAACTTGAGGTTGTTCCGCTTTCTGAACAAAAGCCCGAGAGAAAGTTGTATATTGGCACAAAATTGCTGGAAAGACTAACTCTTGAGAAAAAAAGTATGTTAGTCAATTATTTAAAAGCTAATGAGGACTTTTTTCATGGTCCCACTCAGATATGACAGGTATCTCACCAGAAGTGATGACTCGTAAACTAAATGAAGATCCATCCTTCGCACCTGTTAAACAAAAGAAAAGAAAGCAAGGACCTTTCAAAAATCAAGTGATTGACGAGGAAGTTCAAAAACTACTGAACATAGGCTCGATACGAGAGGTAAAGTATCCTGACTGGCTGGCTAACACAGTAGTGGTGCCTAAAAAGAACGGCAAATGGAGGGTATGTGTAGATTATACTGATTTAAATAAAGCATGTCCTAAAGATTCATTTCCTTTGCCACATATAGATCAAATGATCGATGCTACCGCATGTCATGAATTGTTAAGTTTTTTGGATGCATATTCTGGTTACAACCAGATTAAAATGGATTCCCTAGATGAAGGAAAAACTTCATTCATCACTAACATGGGGACTTATTGTTATAAGGTCATGCCTTTTGGCTTGAAAAATGCAGGGGCCACTTACCAAAGGTTAGTAACAAAAATGTTCCAAGAACATTTAGGAAAAACGATGGAAGTCTATATCGATGATATGCTTGTAAAATCAACACAAGCGGAAAATCATCTCCAGCATCTCTCTACTACTTTTGACATCTTACGCAGGTATAATATGAAGCTCAATCCGGAAAAATGTGCCTTCGGAGTACAATCTGGTAAGTTTCTGGGATTCCTTGTATCTAATAAAGGAATAGAAGTAAATTCGGCTCAAATAAAAGCTATAGAAGAAATACCTGAAATTCTGAAGAATAAAAAAGAAGTTCAAAGATTAACAGGAAGAATAGCAGCTTTAGGGAGATTTATTTCTAGATCTTCCGAGAAAAGCTTTAAATTCTTTTCAGTTCTTAAAAAGCAAAATCAGTTCGAGTGGACTGAAGAATGCCAGCAGGCACTCAAAGACTTGAAGATTTACTTATCAAAACCACCGTTGTTATCGAAGCCAAGAGAAGGGGAACGATTATACATCTACCTGGCTGTTTCAGAAATTGTCGTAAGTGCAGTACTGGTAAGGGAAGAAAAAGGTAAGCAATACCCTATTTATTATATAAGCAAGACTCTGTTAGATGCCGAGACTAGATATCCACATCTAGAAAAATTAGCTTTGGCTTTAATAATGGCATCAAGAAATTTACGTCCTTATTTTTAATGTCATTCAATCACTGTCGTGACTTCGTATCCTTTAAGAAATATTCTGCACAAACAAGAACTGTCAGGAAGATTAGCCAAATGGGCAATAGAGTTAAGTGAGCATGATATAATATATCAACCTAGAACGGCAATTAAATCACAAATATTAGCAGACTTTGTAGCTGACTTTAGCAACAATATTACCCTTGAAGTGGAAAAAGAGTTACAACTCTTCAATGGTGTAAACCCAGGTCAATGGACCCTATTTACAAATGGTTCTTCTAATGTAAAAGGAGTTGGATTAGGCATTGTACTGACATCACCCATGGGTGAAAAGATACGACAAGCTATTAAGTGTTATCCAATCACTAACAATGAAGCAAAGTACGAGGTTGTTATTGCATGTTTAGAATTGGCACGGGAGCTTTCAATTCAACAAATCGAGATCAACAACGATTCTCAATTGGTGGTAAACCAAATGCAGGGGACTTACATCGCTTGAGAAACTCGAATGCAACAATATTTAGAAAAAGGCACGAGAACTTGTAAGACAGTTCAAAACATGGAAAATAATACAAATACCCAGGGAGGAAAATGCTGAAGCAGATGCGTTAGCAAACCTTGCGGCAGTCACAGAAGTGACCAATAAAGACAACACCATTGTCGTTCACCTCTTTGATTCAGCGATTGACCGAGACAGAAATGAGGTATCTTTCAATAATTTAACTTGGGATTGGAGAAACGAAATTCTCAATTTTTTGCAGAGTGGTACCGTGCCTGAAGACAAGAAAGTAGCTCAAGCGCTTCGCCGCAAAGCAGCAAGATATTGTCTTGTACATAACGCGTTGTATCGTAAAATGTTTGGGGGACCCCTAGCTAAATGCCTCGGACCTAATCAAACGGAGTTCGTGATAAAAGAAGTCCACGAAGGACATTGTGGAAATCACGCAGGATTAAGGTCTTTAGTAAAAACCCTAATCAGAGCAAGGTACTATTGGCCTAAGATGGAAGAAGACGCGGAGAATTTTATCTCAAAATGCGATAGGTGTCAACAGTTTGCTAATAAAATGCACAGACCAACAGAGCTATTACATTCTATCAGATCACCGTGGCTCTTTATGAAATAGGGAATGGATATAGCAGAACCTCTTCCCCTAGCTAAAGGACAAGTGCGATTCCTTCTGGTGCTTACTGATTATTTCACAAAATGGGTCGAAGCGGAAGCATTCAAACAAGTGCGTGAAAAGGAGGTCAAAAGTTTCTTATGGAGAAATGCCAATTTGGAATTCCAAAGGAGATCGTGTGTGATAATGGTCCACAGTTTATAGGCTCTCAAATCACGGAGTTCTTCGAAAGTTGGAAAATTAAACGGATTGCTTCAACACCATATCGTCCCGTAGCTAACGGACAAGCTGAGTCTACGAACAAAATCATTATCATCAATATAAAGAAGCGCTTAGATAAAGCCAAAGGCAGTTGGCCCGACGAATTACCAGCGGTATTATGGGCATATAGAACTACGTCAAAAACAGCTAGGGGAGAAACCCCTTTCGCACTTGTTTATGGCTCAGAAGCATTAATACCCGTGGAAATCGGCGAACCAAATTTGAGGGTGACAACAACTACAGAGCAAACAAATGACGCCGAACTCCAAACCAATTTGGACTTGCTCGAGTCACGAAGAGAAGCAACTCTAATACGAATGAAAACTCAAAAGCAAATCATAGAGCGATATTACAATCGTAAAGCTCATCTCAGATATTTTAAAATTGGGGACTTCGTACAAAAAAAGGTTTTCCAATCAACAAAAGAGGCAGGAGCTGGCAAATTAAATCCAAATTGGGAAGGACCCTATAAGGTCCGGGGCATAGTTGGGAAATGTGCGTACGAGTTGGAAGACATGGACGACAGGATTCTACCAACGAACTGGAACGCCATCCACTTGAAGAAATACTACTTCTAAGGAAAAGAAATACCCCCGGTCAGGTATCGCATGTTCGATTTTATCTTTGAATATTTAAATTTTACTAACTTTTTTAGATGATAGGCAAAAAGCTAACCCATCACCAGATGATGACATTAGACCTGCAAAGACGCGAGGAAATAACA
>ML258974.1:65164-88429 GCA_005239495.1 Nicotiana undulata
CATAACACATGTAAAATGTTGTGAAAGTTCAAACAAAAACTTCTCGCAAAAACATTCTTAAACATGTGAGAAATTCCTATCACTCTATTGCATTCCAATGAAGTTGAGACGTCTTCTTCATTAAGTATTAATCAAAAAGGGCCCTAAATCATAAACAAAGCCTGTCACAATCAAAGGCTAAAAATTTATACGAACACTACACCTACTGTGAAAAGGTTCAAAGTGAAATATGCATTTTTCATGCAAAAAAGCTAAGAGGTACAAACAAAAACCTCAGAAAAGCAATACATACAATTGACTTAAAAGAGTAACATTCAAACTCATAACAAAAAGTCTCGAGATTGTATTGAAATTAAAACAAGCGGCTAAGTCGAAAACTAAGTACTAACTAGTACTTAGCCACATAAGTATTTACATTTTTTGTGCCCCTAAGTTGTCAGCTGGGGACTTTAAAGTTTCAAACTTACCCCCGATGGAGCTGGGAGTAACCACATCAATCCAAAGAAATAAAAAAAAGGGAGTGGGGATAACAAAATCTTCATTCTTGAGGAGGAGGAGAGTTGACTTCTTCAGGAGGAGGAACGACAGCTGCTTGAAGATCATGGGCTTCATCAGATGGAGAAAATTCAAGACCCCGCTGGGTCTTCTCCATGGCTTTTTTAGATTTAGCAATCTCAGCATCAAGGTTGAAACCCTCCTGACCCATTTCCATTAACGTATCATGACGAGCACTCATATACGCCCAACTCACGTCAACAGTCGTCGCCTCTTCAAGGTCACTATAATCCTTTGACCATGTCTGAACTTCAATCTTCAAGCTATCCTTCTCAGCTTCGGCGGCTTCATGGGAAACCTTCAAAGGTACAACTGACTCCTCCAGAGTTTGAACTTTGACCAGGGCTTCACGAATATCCTCTTGAGTCTGGAAAAAATTCCGTACAAGTTCACTGGAGTACTCCTCCTTCTGCCCCAGCATATGCTTTAGATTCCTGATTTCCTCTGTGGCTTTCGACAATTGTTCAGCAAATGAGGATTCAAGAATGTCTTTATCCTTGTTGACCTGGCTGGAAGAAGCTCTCTCCACTGCTAACTCCGTAGCAGCAATCCTCAACTGCTCCTTTAAGGTATGCCTTTCCTCCACTAGAACATCCATGTCTATCCTTAAGCCATCATATTGTGCCCTCATACTGTCAAAATCAAATTGAAGCTCACGCAACTCTTTCAACTCATTCTCTGAATTTGAAACTCTCTTCATGAGTTCTAAGCCAATAAGGTGCGTCTACAAAAAACAGTAAAACAATCAAACATGTTAAACTTTTATTCAAAGAAAATTGTATGTATGAAAAATTCAAAGGCATACCTTCAAAGAATTGTGCACCACTTCGTTGGCCCAAGTAAGAGTTGAATGGCTATCAAGTTTGGACCTCTCTTCAGAGCCGATCAGAGGTTTGAGCCACACTTCAGGCTCACCCATCTTCTTAAAAAGACTCCCTCCGGCTGGAACCTCAATTATAACCCTCCGCATCTCCCTGCTGGAAGACCCTACTTCCGCAAGAGAAGGCACGGAAGCAGGAACAGAGGGAGCAACAACAGATACAAACATACGAGGAGCCGAGGGAGCCACGGGCACATCAACAGATACGGATGGATGAGGAGCTGCGGAAATAACAGATACGGACGGAGGAGCGACAGTAATAGCAAGAGGAGCAGGAACAACAGTAAAATCAGGAAAGATAGTAGCTAAGGGAACATCATCAGGGTCTAGCTCAAACCCTTCATGGAAAAGACGCTCAGCAGGATCTTGAATCGGGGACTGAGATTCATCTCGGGAAGAAGAGGGCCTAATTGCCAACACGGAAGGAAGAGACTTGGGAGCAGATTCATCATTTGAAACTACTCACCTTTTTCTCGACCAGTGCACCAAAGCACCCTCTCTTCCTTCTTCCTCTTCCCCTCCAGAATGAGGATCACTGACTTTTCTCTTCGAAGAACTGGCAAGGATGCTCTGAGCATGAGACAAAGACATCTTTGGGAGAGACGAACCAGATGCCCCACGGGCAGAAAACCCTATCAAGAAAGGGAAACATTAAATGAGAATAAAAAGAACTCAGGTAAGGCAGGAAGTAAGAAAAACTTCGCTTACCGTGGGTCTTAACAATCCAATTGTACTTCATGGAAAAGGACTTCCAAGATCTTTCTTCAACAGGAGCGGCAAATAACATTCTTTCTACCCAATCACGAATATTGGAGACATTCTCGACGATATTCATGATTGCTGAAAAAGAAAAGAAAAACAGATGCGGTATTAAAAACGCAATTCAAATCTAAATGAAGAAAATAGATACGAACCAAAAAGTACTTACGTGCACGGTTCCACTTCTCAGGGAAGGGAAGATTGTTTTCACCAACTAAAACAGCAGTGGGAAGGCAACGTACCTGAGGTACCAACCTCTGTCCTTATCGTCACCTGGGGTTACAAAAACTCTTTTACTCCGAGCAGCCAGAGTAAAAACCCCTTGGCGAAATAAGACAGGAGAATATAAATGAATAAGATGGTGGAAGGTGAAGGGAACTAAAACCTTAGAAGCTAAAACTTTCAAGCAAGAAACTACTCGCCACACTAAAGGACCGACTTGTCCTAGACAGATATTGAATAAGCGACAAAACTCAATGATAATAGGGTCAATGGGAGGTTTGAATCCTAGTGTAAAAGGATAAGTGTAAACGAAGGAATAACCCGTCTTGTAAGACATAATCCTCTTATTATTATTCGGCACAAGAATAGGAACATTAGGCTACCAAGAACACTCCCTGTGGACAAGAGGAATGTGACCTTCAGTAATAATTGTCGCATACTTCTCTACACTCTCCAAAGAAGAAGATTGTTCAACGATAGATGAATTTTCCCTTGTAAAGACTATCTCAGCAGGAATAATTTCGTCAACTTTGGGTTCACGAATATCATCCTTACTCTTAGAAACAGAGTGAGAAGACCTAGCTCTAGGGGACAACAAAGACCTATCGGAAGGAGGAGAAACCAAAGGAGAAGAATAACCTCTAGTAGAGGCAGATCCTAGACTCCTCAGTCGACCACCTCTCCGGCTCCTAGATGGATCAGAAGAAGATTCTAGAGTCTCTACGTCTATAACCTTTTCTGGTTGGTTTGATGAAGACATCTTTACGAAGACAAAGGAAAATTCTTTGCAAAAGAGGAATTAAGTATGGAAGTGTTCCGTGAAAGTAAAGAAAGGAAGAAACTATTTATACATAAGGGAAACCGTCAAAACATAGAAGAATAATGATGGAAAGTCACAATCAAAGATGTCACTTCGGGACTGATATACCTGCAAAAAGCCTTAAAAAGCGCTGATTCATTGCAGAGCCAATCAGAAAAGGACACATGGAAGGAGCATTAAATGGAAGTGATAAACGACGACTGTGTTCATAAAAAGATACAATGTTACGAAGCAAAACGGTGGCAAAATATTCCCGCAATAAATACATATCCACTTACCAAATATTAATCGATAAATATATGGTAAGTGGGGGGACTATCCGTATTGGTAAAAAAGAGTCTCACACGTAAGTAAGACCTTGACAACTCAGCTAGCTACGTGGACCAAATAAAACGTCACAGACGGACATGATTTTATAAAGAGGTACGAGATTAACTCAACAAGCACGAGCGCGAGATCGACTCGACATGCACGGGATTGATTCGTCAGCCACGAGTGCATCAACTTTGGAAAACCCAATGAAGAAGAAGAGATGCGGTCATAAAGAACCCAAACAAAGCCACAGATAGATTCGGGAATCAACAGTTAATGACTTATACGTTATGAAACTCCTATATAATAGTAACGGTTATCCTTTGATGATCCTTTGTAACGCCTCACTAATGTAATAATTATCCATTAATAAGCAATCATTACAGAAACCAAAACGTTATGCTAGGAAGCCCCTATATAAAAGGGATAAATTGTAATCCACAGGATCATCTGAATTCTCGAATACAACTTCTTTACTTTTCTGCATTCTATACTGCTTATTATTTCTTTATTCATTATCTTATTCACTCGATTATCAGTAACCCGCGTTTATCCTAAAATAGCTTTGGTCAAGGAATCTCATTCTTTGGTTAAACAATCCCAGCGTTTGCTCAAGAGCTTCCACCAATGGCACGTTGATTGACAAGCTTTTCATCATCTTTATGAACTTATTGAATTGATTTTCACTCTTTTGCTTTGCAAGTCTCTGAGGATAAGGTGGAGGAGGCCTTGGAAAATGAGCCTTGGATTTTGGCACTACCGGCTCCGGTATGTCTATTACGTGTTCCCTAGACGGGTTCACGTCATTTTGAGTTTCCTCCTCGTTGTCATGTATATCAATACTCACTTCACCTTGAAATTTCTCTTCACTCACTTTCCCATCAACTAAAGGAACATCATTATTTTTCATTTCATCATCATCACACACAACTCTCTTTGGCTTGGAGGTACTTGCTTCACCACCTCTACCACTCCTTGTGGTCACCGTCATTGCATGCCCTATATTGTTATTGTTCCCACCCTTCGGGTTTACTACTGTGTCACTAGGTAGTGCCCCCTTAGGGCGAATGTTCAATGCTTGCGAAATTTGACCCATTTGGACGTTAAGATTGCAGATAGAGGTAGTGTAGCAGGCAATTTGAGCATCAGAATCTACAGTTCTCTCCATCATTTTGTTTAAACATATTCTCAATCCGTCCCATATCATTGCTTGGCAAACTTTGACCTTGAGATTGATACGGAGGAGGATTGTTGGGTTGTTGATACATTGGGGGCCTTTGAAAGCCTGGCCCCCGATTTCCATTTGCTCCCCAATTATTGTTGTTATTTCCATTCCAATTGTTGTTGTCACCCCAACTCTGATTGTTGTTCCCTCAGTTGTTTGAGTTATTGTTGTGATTGTTCCAGTTTCCTTGCCCTTGATTATTCCAATTCTGATTATTCCTTTGAGATCGCCATTGTTGATTTGGAGCATTGCTCCGCTGTCCTTGATAGTTATTTGCATACATCACATCCCCACTTGGGTCATTATATGAATCATCATTGTTGTAGCCACTTCCACTTTGCTCATGTATCATTATTTCTCTTCATTTGTTGGCCACTTTGTCTTCTCCTGTTGACCATTAGATTGACCCCTTCCTTTGTATTTACTTGCTTTGGTCCTTGGATTTGCTGAAGATGTGCTTTAGCAAGCTGGTTCATAGTTGTTGTTAACTCAGTGATGGATTGTCCATGGTCTTGGAGTTCCTTATGAATATTGATCACATTCGGGTCACCTTGAGGAACGTTTGCCCGACTTTGCCACGCTGAAGAAGTGTCGGCCATTTCATCAAGAATGTCACAGGCTTCATCATATGTCAGCTTCATAAAATTAACCCCAACTAACTGGTTCACCACACATTGATTGGTCGTGTTTATACCCCAATAAAATATTTGCTGGATCATAGCTTATGTCATGTCATTATTGGGGCATTCCTTGACCATAGTTCTATTCTTTCCCAAATCTCATGAAGGGGTTCATTGGGTTCCTGTTTGAATGCTAAGATCTCATCCCTTAAAGCTGTCATATGTCCAAGTGAGAAAAACTTGGCTATAAACTTGTCAACCAACTCATCCCACGTAGAGATGGAATGGTGGGGAGTCTTTCGAGCCAGTCCAATGCCTTCCCTCTAAGTGAAAAAGGGAACAATCTTAGTCTCAATGCATCCTCCGATATGTTTGTTTGTTCGCTTCCCCAACAGGCATCCACAAATCTCTTTAGATGCTTATAAGCATTCTGATGGGGAGCACCTGTGAAATACCCTCGCTTCTCCAATAAAGTCAACATCACATTTGTAATTTGGAAATTGCCCGCCCGGATTCGGGGTGGGACAATCGCACTAGCATATCCTTCATTTGGAAGCACCCGAGGAGCTTCTCTTGGAGGAGGTGGGGGAGGGACTGGAACATTTTCATTGGCCGGGCGGCCCCTTCTTTGAGCTTGAGGTACTAGATGCACCCCATCATCACCATGATTTTCTACCTTCTTCCCCGAGAGAATATTTCCAAGAGGATCATTCATTTGTACCTAAAGTAATTAACACAAAAAAATTTAGTAAAATAGAAGGAAAGAAAAACAATACGTGCAACTAGTTAGATAGATAACCAAAACCGTTTAACTCCCCGGCAACGACGCCAAAAATTGATCGGATCCAACCCTGCACCACTATATAATGGCGATGAGGGGTCGATGTAGCTTTTACCCGAAAGGTCGGGATCGATATCCACAGGGAGTTAGAATTGGTTGTGAATTGGGTTCCTATCTAATCTAGTTATGTGTGTTGCCTTTAATTACACTTCTAACCATAGGTGGGTTTTGATTTTATTCTAGTAGTATTGCTATTGATTACTAAGAAGAAGCTAAGAATTTTTGTAAGGGTTTTCTCAATTGATAAAGGGCACTAGGGAAGCGGCTTATATCTAGACGAGTATCTAATGGGATCTAGAATTTAGGACAAACTTGTTGTATCTGGTATCGTGATGACCTCACACTCAATTACTTACCATGTACCTCTCGGTAGTTTGGGTGACTTTGCCCGAATTGGCTTTCTCAAGCCTATTGGGTGTTCAAACAGTGCAAGTGAATTTGGCTCAAGTCGGGTATTACTATCTCTAGGTTTAACCTTTTAATTGGGGCTATCAATCTCTTGAATTCACCCCAATTCCTTGTTAGCCTATTTTACCTAGACTTGGACCCTTTTTCTCAAGAAGAGCCCTAGTAAAAAAGGCATGAATAAGTGTGTGCAACCACCAATTCAACAGATAAAGCATGAAATAAGCTAAATATCACTAATCCATAAACAAATAAGCCCTAAAATTGAAGACTCATTAAATACCCACACTAGGGTTGGGTCACAACCCTAGCTAATGGGTCTAGCTACTCATAATTAAGGTAGAAATTAAAGATGGAGATGAATTATAAGTCATAAATGATAAATACAAGAACAAAATCTAAGATTATAAGCTAAATCTACTCTAAAATTACTCAAAATATAAAAGTGATGATGTTCACGAGCTCCCTAATACAAAAGATGACCTAAAAATGTGAAAAAGAACAATTTATACACAGCTGAAATTACTGGACAAAAATGCCCTTGCAGAGATTCCGCAGTCAGTGAAATAACGGGCGCCTCAGCGAATAGCCTTTCGCGGCCGCGCAATAACGAGCGCGGATCGCGTTTCTTCAGGTTTGGACTTGGCTTGGGCTAGATTTCGCGGACATCGTAAAAGCTACCGTGCCTGCGTGATCTTTATCCGCGGCCGCGTAAAATGTTCGCGGACCGCGTTTCTTCACTTTGGATTTGATGTGAACTCTCTAAACTTTGATTCCGCTCCCAGCGGATTTCTTACCGCCTCAGTGTTAGGAGGTTGCGCGACCGCGTAAAATGAATGCTAACCGCGTTCTATGCTTGGCACGAGGTTGCCAGTTCTCTGATTCTCAACTTCTGCTCTCAGCACAATTATGCTCGCAGCCGCGCAAATGTTTACGCGGCCGCGCTTTTGTATCATGGTCAACGGTCAAGACTGAGCCCCATTCCATCTCTCTGAACCTCAATTCCGCTTCAATCCTCAGTAATCCGCCTCAGCAAAAGAATGTACATTGTAGCGTAAAATTGGGGAAGAACGTACGTTGTAGCGTAAGAAGGGAATAAATATGACATGCTTTATTTGCAAAGCAAGTACTCATAATATGAGGAGTTGTCCGTCAAGACCAACAACTAATCAAGAGGTACCTTCCTGCCTTCTTCCTTTATTACGATCTTCTTAGTTATCTAAGAGATAATTACACATTTTCTCATATACTAGACTACTAATTGCTCACAACAATCAACAACAAAAACTTCACAAAAGAGAGGCAGAAAGGAATCTGACAAGACATTTACAAGTAAGGCATCTACATGTACTGGAGGAAAATCTGGAGGGGGGGGGGGGGGGGGGGGGGAGGGCAAGAAGCCACTACAAGAGGCCTAGGTTTCAAGGACATGGTGTATTTGTTGCACATTCTGATTTTACAAGTGTAAGTGTATTTATTTTGTTTAACTTAAATTTTATTGTCTAACATACTATCTAATGTTTGAAATATATCTTTTGGTTTGGATGTTATCAGCATGGTTTTCCTACATCCAGAAAGGTTTATACTGGACCTTTAATTGATTCTACCCATGCTACTGGTGATATTGGATATATACCTTCTAAAGGTTTGAAATGGAAAGGGAAGGAAGCTGTGACTCAAAGACAATTCAAGTCCAAGCTGCAATGGCTAGAATCAAGACAAGGTACCAATCCGCTGGAATACAAACAAAATCTAAAGTTATGGGGAAATCTCCCTCCAAGAAGACCACTTGAATTTTTTTACTTTTTTGGATATAGTATTTGATATACTAGACTTCTTTTTTATTGAATTCGTGGGGTGACTGTTTTTGTAGAATTCGTGGGGTGACTGTTTTTATGGATCATGTTGGTGGTACACAACTTAGTTTTGTGAACTTGTTTGTCATGTGTATGTCTAGTTGTATATGAACAACATGGTTTAACTCTATTATTTGAGGTAAAATTTTGACTTTCTTTGTCAAATTACCAGCTATGTGTGATTGTTTTTATATAAATTGTTATTGGCACCAATTTCATATGTTGACAAAGTAGTCTCGAATAGCATATCATATTGCTTAACTTCTATTACATACTACGAGATAACCATCATTTGTACATGAGCAAACTCAGATTCCAAAGCAAACTGAAAAATAATAGAATCTTTAGCGTTCTTTCCCTCTTCGATAGTTTGTTAGTCTTCTTCAACAACCCCGAAATAACAATGTTTGCTTGCTCCGAAAATGGAGGTTCATACCACCGAAAGAATCGACAAGAATTTATCTTCGGATAAAGACTACAACCAAAGAATTGTCGTCCAGGATTTACAGTAGTCCATGAAACTTTTAAAGGAGCTGACTTGCCACATCTACAAAAAACATTCATCTTCTTTATTCCAAGTAAAATGATAGTTGTTATTTAGGCAAAAATAAGAGCTAAAAATGACTATAATGGGATTTGGATGGACAAAGAAAGCGAGAACAAAGAAAATGTTGAAAAATTAGAAAGAAGAGAATAAATAGGGGTGAGAATGGGGTTGTCACCGTTGGGGTCTTAATTTTTGGGGGAAAATGAATTTATTATCGTTAGGGTATGTGAAAGAATTGGGAAAGGGAAATGTTAAACTGATGTGACAAAAAAATTACTCCCCTACGCACACTCAGCCATTTGAAACAACTTTCACTGCCATGTGGCAAGTTACGGGGGTAATAACATCCAAAAAAGTTAGCGTATAGGGGTAATTAAAATCAGGTATAGTCAAGGTGTACGCCATTTATATATGGAGTTCGAATTCCATACTTTTAGCTAATGCTGGAAGGAGATATCACGATCGACCAACTCATCACATTTCTCTATGATTATATTCACTCCGTTCCAGTTTATGTGAATCTATTTTTTTTTTGTCCGTTTAAAAAAGAATGACTCCTTTCTAAATTTGGAAACACTTTAGCTTAAACTTTTAATTCTACCCTTAATAAGAAACTTTTATAACCACACAAATACTCTGGACCACAAATTCCAAAAGTCTTCATTTTTTCTTAAATTTCGTGACCAGTCAAACAAATTTACATAAATTGAATCGGAGAGAATATATAATATGACGTTTAAGGTATATACACTTATAATACAAGAATTTCTTTTAATAGAAAAGCAATTCACCTGCAAAAATTACCTAATATATAAACTTTAATATGAAAATGTACCTATAATACATTACTTGTTCCAATTTACGGTAATATTTTTTTAGCCGGTTTAAAAAAGAATGACACTTTTTAATTAAATTTAAGCTTTCTATATTATTCTTAATGAGAAATTTTTATAGCCACACAAATATTATGAAATGTTTTAAGATTACAAATTTTAAATCTTATAAAAATAAAAATGTCATGACAAGATTAATTATGACTACAAATTTCAATAAAATTCCTTTTATCTCAAAACTCCGTATTTACTTAAGCCTTGTCACATAATTGAAACCGATGGATTATACATTATAAGTTTACTTAACATAATGTTAAAAGAAAATTATGCGGTCAACATGCACAAAACATAAACTTATGTACAAACAAATACGTTTATATTGCCTTGGGGGCAAGAAAGAACGTGCAACCCACTACCTCACGCGCACAAGACCCCACGCACCAAACCCTAATTTCCAAGAGACCCCTTATCTCTTCAGCTCTCTTTCCCATTTCTCATTTCTCAAGATCACACTTTAGCTTTGAGAATTATAGCTACTACCATTTCACCTTTTGACACAATTCTAATTTGTGTATCTTCGTGTGTTTGTGACTTGTGACAGCCCCCGCCCCCACCCCCACCCCATCCCATCCTGTGGCGGATTTAGACGAGGAAGGGGGTTTTCGCGAACCCTTCTCGCCGAAAAATTATTCTATGCATGTAAGGTAAAATTTTGTTCGTACCTCTAGATTTTATATTTTAAATCTCTTTAACACAATCCAAAAGCATAGTTCAGTGGTCAATGAGAGTTCAAAACCTTTATAAGGTTATTGGGTCATTTTCTGTTGGCCACAATCTCTTTTTATTTTTTTAATATTTTGTTGTTGTTGTATTATTTTGAATTCCCTTAGTGAAAATCATGCCTCCGCCACCACTGTCCCACCCCCACAAAAAAAAACGAATATACTTACAAATCAAAGCTTAAAAAAATATAAAGAGGAACCCACAAAGCTTAACTCTTTCTTCTTGTTCCTTAATTATCATCATCACTCTCTCCTTTCTCTCTATTCCTCATCTCTCTCCCTTCTCTTTCTCTCATGATCATCTCTCTAGCTCTTTGCTTAGATCCTTGTTGAATTTATCAATCTCCTTATTCATCCTCATCTCTTGCTCATTTAGTATACTATAAAATATAACAAAACCCCCCCTTTGTCTCAAAATCTTGAAATTTCACATAACATAGAAAATTCCAAGTTTTTCTTTAGAACTTTTAATATTTTTTTTTCACTTGAAAACCCCATCTTTGAGCTTGTAACAAACTTATAACAATATGGCAAACCCATGGTGGACAGGCCAAGTAGGTTTATCTGGAGTCGAGACATCATCCTCGGCCGGCTCGCCGGCACTCAATAAAAAACCAGATCTGGGGGTTTCTATGAACGACCACAGCGGCGGAAGTGGCAGTCACGACGAAGAAAGAGATCATAGCGACGACCCTAAAGAGGGTGCAGTCGAAGGAGCCACTCGTCGACCTAGAGGTCGACCGGCTGGCTCCAAAAACAAGCCGAAACCGCCCATTTTTGTGACTAGGGATAGCCCTAACGCGCTAAGAAGTCACGTTATGGAAGTTGCAAATGGTGCAGATGTAGCTGAAAGCATAGCTCAGTTTGCTAGAAAAAGACAAAGAGGTGTTTGTGTTTTGAGTGCTACTGGAACTGTAACTAATGTAACCCTAAGACAACCTTCTGCTCCTGGTAGTGCTGTCATGGCGTTACACGGCCGTTTCGAGATCTTATCGTTGACCGGCGCTTTCCTGCCTGGACCAGCTCCTCCTGGATCAACAGGTTGTTATCTTGTGTGACCATCTCATCTGAAAGCTTAATCTGTTAATAATTATGTCTCCAAGTATCTTATCTACTCTAATTATCATATTGAATTGTGTAACTAACTCGTCTAAAAGCTTAAGTTATTAGAAAGAGCACACATTTAAAGATATATTTGTAAAGCTATGAGTTCATAATATCTACTATTTATTATAACTGGTCTATTTGATACTACTATATTGAATTATGTGACCATTTCATCTAACAATTTGAACTGTTTAATACAGGTTTGACTATATATTTAGCCGGAGGACAAGGACAAGTTGTAGGGGGGAGTGTAGTTGGGCCGTTAGTAGCATCAGGACCTGTTATGGTGATTGCATCAACGTTTTCTAATGCTACATACGAGAGGCTGCCGTTGGAGGAGGAGGAAGAAGGCAGTGGACCGGCAGCACAAGGGCAGCTTGGAGGTGGTGGTGGTGGAGGATCACCACCGGGAATGGGTGGTAGTGGTGGTGGAGGAGCACAGCAACAAGGTGGCGGTGGTGGTGGTATGGGAGATCCATCTTCAAATATGCCAGTATATAATTTGCCACCAAATTTGCTACCAAATGGTGGACAATTGAACCATGAAACATTTGCTTGGGCTCATGGCCGTCCTCCTTTTTAATTAGAGGTAATGATAACAACAATAATTCAAGAATGAAAAAAAAAAGGTGTGATAATTTTGAGTTTCTTGATTCCTTTTAATTATGTTGTATGGTAAAAATGGTGAAGGGCACACAAGATAAACAAACGTAATTTGAGGTATTTATTATTTGTCTATATTTTCTCCTTGAATTTTTGTTCGACTTTACATGAGGTATAGCTTCTCTTACTTTGATTTTCTTCTCATTAAAGTCTCAAAAGTTGTGAGAAAATTCACACAGCAACTCAATATACAAGTTTTCCTTCTCAAATAATTCTAGAAAAAGTGGAGAATTTGGAGAAAAGAAATAGTTAAGGACAAAGTAAATTGAGTTTTTATTAGTTGTGTAATTTTTTCTTCTTGAATTTGATTCTCTTGGTGTTTTCTATTGATAGATAAAACGATTAGGGTAAACTTCACACAACAAATCATAAGTTTAATTCCTTACCTACTATGGCTAAAACTATCTCTCTTTTATATTATTTTATTCGATTGTGGTTTATTAATATCCATAATAAATAGTTCTCACCATTGCTCTTTTCTCTCGATATATAACATTTTAGGGTTTCTCTCTTTTTCTTTTCTTTTCTTTTCCCTATGTTTTGTTCTTTGGTTGTACTTTTTCCTCCTAATATTTCACCAATCATAGGTGTTCGATGTAATTGTTCACTCGTTCTGTGCTTTCTCTTCTGTTTTATTGTTTATTTGAAAGCTAAGGATTAATTTAGGTTTAAATCTAGGTATATGTGAGATAATAATATTCACATCTACTATATAAAAATAATAAATACTTTTAAAGGATAAAGATTCTTAAAAACAATTATTTCAAAGTCTCACTCTTGCCAACCGAGTTACCTGCAATAAGAAAAAGTCATATATAAAAAAATGTATAATAAGGGTGCTACCTAATGTAATTGATACGGTCTATTTATATTATATATATAAATAAATTCAAACAAGATTCTTGCCTTCTCATTTTAGTACTGAAACATCGTGTAACAAGTCTAATTTCCTGCAAGCTAAGTACGTAGCAACTAACTATTCATGTTGAATTTTCTGTATTTAATTTCTTATTGTATCAAATTACAAAATGTCTAGTGTTTGATATAGTGTAGTTTATACAAGCAGTGCGAACAATTTAAAGATGTAATTCACGAATAAGGCAGGGAGATTCAATACATAATATATATACATGAAAAATAATTTTTTGATACCCTCGAAGCCAGAGGCAAAGCTATGTCGGCCTAAGGGTGGTCAACTGAACACCCTTCGCCAAAAAATATACTACGTATAGTAAAATATTATTCGCTCTGTTCCAGTTTATGTGAACCTATTTCCTTTTTGGTCCGTTTCAAAAAGAATGACCCCTTTCTAAATTTGGTAACAATTTTGCTTAAACTTACAATTCTATCATTAATGAGAAACTTTTATAACCACACAAATACTCTGGGTCCCTTTTTGACTTGTTTAGGATCATATATTCCAAAAATCTTTATTTTTTCTTAAATTTCGTGCCCAGTCAACAAGTTCACATTAATTGGAATGGAGGGAGTACTTGTTATTGATTAAAAAATAGAGTTTGAACACCCTTGCATAGTCTGAACACCCTTATTGAATTTTTTGAATTCGCAACTGCTCGAAGCTATGTGGCTCGGCCATTGCCTGCAAGTAGCAACTCCATTATTCATTTTTTATTAATTTATATTTAATTTGTTATTATATAAAAAAACAAGTGTTTGATATGGTAATTTTTACTAGCAGTGAAGAGAGAATCTTAGGAAATAGAGTTTGCTGAATTCATGGAGAGATGGTGCTTTTGATGCAGCAGTAGGAGGGGGAGCAGGACCAAGTAGAAGAATGTGGAGAATAGTGTGGCTCTATCTTTCTCTCCCTATTCTAGATCTGAATTTCTGGATCTTATGACAAAAACCTGTCTTCTTTTGTCAGTTTGACAATAAATGGTTCCCATATAGCTATACCTATATATCTATATAAGAGATCATCCTATTATTCTGTTCCTTTTTTTTATTAATATATTTTCATAGGATTGACATTATCATGTTTAAGGATTGGTACACAAAAGATTCAAGTGAAAGATACAGGTCACAGCTTTTTGTATACATATCCTTGATACATGCATGTACTCACTCACTCTTGTACATTCATGTCTCTTCAATTTAACCTAGCCTTTAATAGTTAGTAAGACTATTTTTTTTTGACCATCTCGTATTCTTGGAACTCACTAATTCGACAAGGGTGGCAAATGGGCAATGGGACGGGTCGAGAACGGGTAATGCAAGAACAAATAAATTATTCGATCCGACTTATTTAATACAGATAAAAAATAGGTTAACCGACTGATAATATGGATATCCATATTATTCATGGCTTCTTGAATATGATCACTTTTAAGAGAATATAATTCTTAGTCTCCCAAACTTGAGGAACCCCTAGGCTTTATAAATATAAAAGTTAAACCTATTAGTTATTTATTTTCTAAGTGGATATATATTTCTTATCTATATTTGAATCATTTTTAAAAGTTCATACCCGTATTTTAATAAATAATATGAATGGATAACTGTTTTCTTTTATCCGTTTTGCCACCACTAAATCATAGTAATATTTCGTTCCATTAAAAGGGAAAGCGCTACTTATCGGGAGTTTCTTTAGTCAAATGGTGTAAATCCAAAATCTCTAATTAAAAGGGGTATAAGAAACTCATCTATTTATCCCACCACACTTGTTGATGGTAGTTAGTGGACTATACAAAGGCAAAAGAAGTCACATAATATATCTTTTGACTAGCTTCATGTTGGGCAAACGGTTTTACTTTAAGAGCATTTGGCAGAGCTTGCAATTTTAATTACTTAATTAATTTCACTAGCTTCATGTTGGCAAACGGTTTTACTTTAATTTGCATGTGACTCAGAATTTAAGTTTAATTTTTACATGCTGATATTGTGATGTTTTATACTTTAATATCACACAATAGTGTGAGGATTATGTCCAATTTTTTGTGTACACAGATTATAGAAGAACCTGGTTCTTTTATGCGTTCCTAATACTACTGTTGTGGAATAATAAGTACATATATTAAAGAACACGAAGATTTTTACGTGGAAAACACCTGGCTCAAAAGGTGCAAAAACCACGGCCTACTTCCCAGTAGGATTTTTCTCAAAACTCTTTACTAAATCGGTGAGCCAAAAATTGCATTTACAAAAACTCTTTTGTAAACCTAGGACTAACTCTAATCCCTTGTAGCAAACAACCTCTAACTATTTGTGACATCTTCAAGTTAACTCTAACTTGAATACACAAAGTACCTATTACAAATGCTTCTAGATAAACCTGAAAGGTACAATATAAAACCTCCTACTACAAATGAACTAGACTAAAAGGCAGACACTTGGAATTGGTACTTCTAGCTGGTTCAAGTAGTTTCAGGTTTGCACACTTGAATCTCACACGAACTGCTTGCAAAATTGCCTTGCTATTTTGCTCTCAATTCACGATAAACCTCTGCTTTTTTGCGTTCCTGTACAATAAGAACATCCTGCAATATATAGGGTTAGTAGATAAAGAATTAACTAGATTTCTAATGCTACTGTTCCTTGGTGGAAGAGTTCTAGTTAATCTCAACTACTAAATCCCTTCTTATCTTGGATAATGTTCTCTTTGAGTAAGGAGTCCTTCTCCTTATCATTTATGTAATCTTTTCGATCAGGAGATATTTATTATGCCAGAATACGTTTATCTCCAGCATGTGCATCTCACGTGCCTTGACTCTGCCTATGTCTACCGATGATGGACCTGGTTCATTTCTGAGTTCCTTTGTCAATCATCAAAACAATTCTTTTTCTTGGGCCAACAAATGCCCCCTTTTTGATGATGACAAACTTTGTGCTTCCATAAGCTTAGGCCTGTTTCAACTTAGTCCAACATCGACACATATTAGAGTACTTTGCACTTATCATAAAGAACCAGGTTCATTAGGTTATAAATATCACTGTTCAGAATATAAAGCACAACCATTTTTCCCTTTTGGCATCATCGAAAAGTTGCATAAAAGATGTGTGATTCCGAGACATTAAAAGTTACTTATGGCCACTAAGGCAACCACAAGTGCATTCATGGATTAATCATCAATAATCAACTAAAAATTCAAACTATCAAGAAAATATGGACAATCAATAAGAGCAAAATCAGCAAACTTCATTAAAAGAGAATACGATTCTGCTATAATCCACAAAAAGAAACAAAATCATTAAAGCATGAGCAACAAAAAGAACACATCCCGAATCTGGGTCACTGAAAGTTCTAGGCAGGGCTAGGAAATTAAAGTTTGGAAGAACTGGGGGCTTCGTTTTTGGCTTAGAGAAGGTACAACATGTCTTGAAGAAATCCATTATTCTTCTCCTTTTCCTTTATGAGCTCAATTCTAAGAGCATCTCTCTCGGATTCTACCTTAGCTAAACGAGTCTTCAGCCTTGCTATCTCAGCATCCTTTGCCCCACTCTCCTGCACTAAGGCTCTGACCTTGTTATTGACTGGTGTCTTTTTAGATGAACCAGGTTCATTGGGAATGGCATGGAACTCATAATCATAAGCAAGAAGAGCGTTAATTCCAAAATGGTCTTTGTTTGTGGCCATCTCCCACTTCCTCAGTGGCACCTTACGATGAGAAAGAACAGTAGTGAGAATGAAGCCATAGGGAATGGCATGGATCTTGGAGTCGTTGATAACCCTATCGAGAAGCTGAATGATAAACCCAGGCGAGTTGATCTGCCTCCCACTATCCAGACATTCCATCAAAACCAAGTCCATGAAGTTGGAAATATGCCTCTTTTCTTGCCTAGGCAACACACATTTGTTGATGAATTCAAACAGCACCTTGTGAGGTTGCTTCATTTCACTTTTATAAACGGCATTGGGCTCACTTTCTTCTTTATTGTCACAAAATTTCCTAGTGATGGCCAGGGCAGTAGAAAGAGAGTCCAGACTTGGCCATTTCTGCCTTGTGTAATCATCGTACCCTTCAGAAGGTACACCAAGTATTTCTACCAGTTCTTCAAAGGAAATTCGAACCCCTTTCACCAGGCTGGTGACTCTTCCATCCTTTACCTCAGCATTGGCCATGAATTCAACAATCTCATTTCTTTCCAGTCTTCCATCTAATTGAAGGACCATGTCCTTCCACCCTTGTACCTCTAGCTTTTCCAGCAGCAGGACTGTCCCTTCTTCCTCCAAGTTCTTCAAAAGTATGCCCTTCTAGATAGTTCATTTTCCAAACTTGGTCAGCTTGTCCTTTTCACTATCTGACTCATCCTCCTCTTCACCACTCTATTCTTCTTCTTCTTCAGTAATCTTCACTTGCTTGGCTTTCACTGCAGATCTGGTCCTTTTAGCCAAGGTAGAGGGTTCAACAGACTTAGATACAGAAGTAGACTTCTTTGAGGAAATCTTGGCTTTCTTGGGCTTAGGGGTCTGAACCTTAACCTCAACAGTCACTTTTTCACCTTGATGGACCAGGTCCATCTCATCCACATCAACAGCCTCAACATGCTCTACCACCTTTTCTTTCCCTTTTTCCATCCTTTTCTTCTTGCTTTCATCTAAAGCTTTCTGTAATTCCAGCTCACTTTGTTTCAGTTGACTCCTTGTAGCTCTTCCTATTAGGAGAGGAATTTCAGAAATATCAAAGAGAGCAACCTTTCTTTTCTTGTTGGCTCTTGCTGTGCCGGGGGTCGTTGCTTTAGGGGTTCTTTTCCTCTTGGGTTTGTAACCCACCTATCATTTTCAAAAGATCTTCCAGTGTTTCCTCAACAGATGAACCATGTTCATCTGTTTGCTTTCCAAGATTTACCAGCCCTTCAACGTCTTTTCCAGATCCACTTCCCCCTGTATTCTTTCAACTTTTGTCGACCTTATCTGCCTCAGCTCCACAGATAGACATTCTAACAGTTTCAGTGGTGGGTGAAGAATCAACCACTCCTTTCCCTTTTCCCCTCTCATCACTTCTTACTCCCTCACTCTCCTTTTCTTTTTCTATTTTATTTTTACCTCATCTCCTTCTTGAATCAGGCATTTCCACATCCATCACATACCCAACCAATATGAACCTATTTTTTAGATTTTCAACAACATCAGAGATGACCCTAGAAGAAGGGTTTGGGACAGATGTTACCTGTTCAGAATCGGAAGACCCAATTTATTCCCTCTCAGTTGCCGACTTCAAAGAGTCATCAGAATGTTGGGATTCTTGGGCTTGGCTTGCTTGAAGCTGGGAATTTAATTTCCTTGAAAGCGTACCTCCAGCCATAGTTTTTCGAGCAAGCATTTTTACCTGTCTTCTCCTAGGTTGGGGGGGGGGGGGTAGTAGAAGAAGCAGAGCATGGAACAGTATTATCACCGGGGTTAGTCATTTTTGAGTTTGGTTTTGTAAGGAAGGGGATGGTGTGGTTGAAGTTTGAAGGCAAAGAAAGGAGATAAATTTCGATGGTTATTAGAAATTATGAAGGAGTGGCAGGGATGATGATTAGGGATTTAAAGAGAGAGGGTAATTAATACATAACAACAGCTTTTAGCAGTCAAATAGAAGTCTAATCAACCTGAAATTTCAGATTGAATAGACGGTAAAGGCCTCCCTAGAATCTAGGTATTTTAATTTGGTGAGGATTCTTGTGAAACGGAACTGGTTCAATCTTAATTGGATAAGTTTTGGAGATTTTGGAATTGGGTAGGACTCTGCTCATGATTTAAATATTTGTATTTAAAATTGTGTAGAGTGTAGAAAATATACCTTGCTATTCAGATGAATTAACACTGATGAACCAGGTTCTTCACTAAGAATCCTCTTGATCATGTCTCAATTTGCCAAAATAGAGAAAATATCATTAGAGACCAGTGAGTCATATTAACACATGGCATAGGAGTATACTATTTACAGTATGAGACTGAGCAACAATTAGTCTAGTTATTTACACAAGTTTCAGATTTTCTATCTAATATATTTATTTTTTTCATTTTTTTCATGTACAGTCTGAAATGGTCCCATTAGGTGATCTTAATCATCGTTAATTCTAACATGTTCCTTTCAAAATTCTCTCTACTTAGAGCTTTTGTGAAGATGTCAGCTATTTGCTTATCAGTAGCACAAAACTCCACAGTGAACATTCCATTTTCATAATTATCCCTCAAAAAGTGATGTCTAACATCTATGTGCTTAATTCTCTTGCGATGAACAGGGTTCTTGGTCATACTAATTGCACTAGTGTTATCACAAAATATAGGTATACAACTAACATCGATTCCAAAGTCCATTAATTGTTGTTTAA
Organism: Nicotiana undulata; assembly: GCA_005239495.1. Lineage (NCBI taxonomy): Eukaryota > Viridiplantae > Streptophyta > Magnoliopsida > Solanales > Solanaceae > Nicotiana > Nicotiana undulata. Next base: position 84,870 of record ML258974.1, read on the forward strand.
TCCACAGTAATTGAGCACAACATGAGGCAACAACAACATACTCAACTTCAGTAGTAGATAAGGCCACACAGTTTTTCTTTTTGGTGGCCCAAGACACAAGACATGAACCAAGAAAGTGTGACATACCTGAGGTGATCTTTATATCCACAAGAAAACCTGCATAATCAGCATCAACATATCCCACAAGATTGAAATTATTACCTTTTGGATACCAAAGACAAAGATCAGTGGTGCCTTTTAGGTATCTCAAAATTCTTTTGACAGTAGTCAAGTGAGACTCATATGGATTTGCCTGAAATCTTGTACAAATACCTACATTGAAAACAATGTCAGGACTACTAGCAATGAGATACAACAGTGAGCCAATAATTCCCCAATACTGCTTCTGATCAACAGACAAATCAGGTCCATCTATATCCAACTTTGTAGTTGTTGCGATAAGAGTGTCGATTTCTTTGGAATCTTCCAATTAAAAGCCTTTTATGCAACTCTTTTACATATTTTTGCTGATGAATCATAGTTCTATTTGAATTTTATTTAATTTGTAAGCCTAAAAAGAAATTAAGCTCACCCATCATGCTCATTTCAAATTCACTCCCCATTAGTTTAGCAAATTCTTTACTTAGCTTATCAGTAGTTGCTCCAAGGATTATATCATCAACATATATCTGAACTACCAAGAGATCTTTACCCTTTTTCTTTAAGAACAAAGTATTGTCAATTTTACCTCTCTTGAAGTCATGATCAAGCAGAAATTTAGATGACCTTTCATACCACGCTCATCACAAAATTCAGCAAACTAAGCATTTTCAAATTCAGTAACATGACCAGACCTAATTGATGCAAGTTGATTACCTAGTTGTTTATGAGTTTTTCTAACAAAAGATGTGAACATGTCAAATGCTTCATCTTTAGATATTAAGAACAGTGTCTAGGTAAACCTAGCGTAATCATCAACAAGCACCATCACATATCTCTTACCACCTCTGCTTAATGTTCTCATTAGACCACGGAGATCCATATGAACCAGTTCCATCGTTCTGGTGGTACTTACCACTTTCTTGCATTTGAAAGAGGATCTTACCTGTTTTCCCCTTGCACAAGCCTCACAAACTTTGTCTTCCTTAAACTTAATGTTAGGCAGTCCTATCACCAAGTCCTTGGAGACTAATTTGTTGAGTTGACTCACACTTGCATGTCCAAGTCTCTTATGCCAAAATAGGAGATCAGTGTCCATCACACTTAAGAAAGTTAGTTCATTTTCTAAGAGGGTGGACAGATCTATAATGTATATATTGTTCACTCTTTTTCCCTGCAATACAATCTTGTCAGTGGTAAGATTTATCACAAAATATTTAGTAGAGGTGAATGCTACCAAGTTACCTCTATCACACAATTGTGATACCCTGATTTAGCTATATTTCAGACCGTCTATCAAGTAGACATTCTCAATGGAATGAGATTCGTTCTTACCTACCTTACCAACCACAATAATCTTACCTTTCTTCCCATTTCCAAAGGATATGTTACCTCCTTTGAGGTCCTCAAGTGAAAGGAATTGTTCCTTGTTTCCTGCCATGTGTTTTGAGCAGCCACTATCCATGTACCAAATTTGACTGCTCCCCTTCACTTGGACCTGCAAAAGAAAATTAAGGGTTAGTCTTAGGAACCCAAACTAGTTTGGGTCCCTTTCTATAAACGAAAGGATGAATTAAATTCTTTTTAGCCCAACTTGATAACCAATTCTTCCCGTGAACAAAATTCTTGTTCTTTTGACTGGCCTATTCTTTTGTATTACATTCACTTTTATAGTGACCAGTCTTACTATAGTGAGTACAAATATTGTTCTCGGGAAGAGTGAGGTACTTGCTTTCGGGATCCGACTTGGGTTGCTGATTCCCAAAATCAAGTCCTCTCTTATTTCTACTATGATGTTCTTGTAGCCATGACAAAGCATCAGAGGACCTGTTCCATTTACAAGTTATGTCTAGTTCATGCTTGACTTTGCCTAGATCTTCCTTCAAGACTCTTACTTTCTCATCCTTCTTATACAACTCATCTTTAAGTTTACCTATGGGTTCCTCTAAGGTGAGTTGTGTGCCAGCTATCTTTTTACTTGTTCCTAACTTCAGTTTTAGGTTTTCAGATTTTAATTCTAGGACATTTTCTTCAAATGTATGAACCTGGTTTTCAGTGCAGTATTCTCACTGACTATGAGTTCTAGGTTGTTACACTTTGCTTTTAAAACCACAAAATCCTTAGACAAATGTTCCTATTCTTTATTTATCTCATCAGATTCGTCCATGAAGTCTAGGAGTAATTCAGAAAGTTTTTATTTAGACAAAAATTTAATCTTGTCTTTTAGATGAATTATACTTACCTCAGATTCCTCACCACATTCTCCAATTTTTATAAGTGTTTGTTCATCTCCATCTTCATCATCTTCCTCAACTGAACTTTTTCCCCAAATAGCAACCATAACCTTTGTTGATCCTTTATTTTTCTTGGGATGAACCTATTCCTTCTTCTTGTCTCTTCGTTCAGCTCTTCCCTTCTTCCATTCTATTTCCTATTGATGACAATTCTTGATGTGATGATCAGTCTTCCCACACTTGTAACCACACTCATTGGTCTGTTTTTCAGGAACCCTTGGTTTGCTGTAGTTGCCATTTCTTAAGGAACCTTTTCCTCTCATTAAGTATTTCTTAAGGTCCTGTGTGATCATAACCATCTCATCTTCCTCTAGATCATCACCCTCAGTGATTCTGAGTGCTAGGCTTCTTTCCTTCTTGGGTACATCCATCTTCATGGTTTTCCTTTTTAGTTCATAGACAGTGAGATTCCCAATTAGCTCATCTAACTTAAGAGTTGCAATGTTCTTTGATTCCTGAATTGCAGTAATTTTGCTTTCCCAAGAGACTGGCAGAACACTTGTCAGAATCTTCTCAACCTTATCTTTTTCAATAATGATCCTTCCAAGAGATTTAAGTTCATTTGTCAGTGTAGTGAACCTTGTATATATCTCTTGGATAGTTTCTCTTTCCTTCATGGTGAAATTTTCATATTGAGAATACAATAGAGTTCCTCTAGACCTCTTCACTTGAGGTGTTCCTTCATGAGCTACTTGCAAAGTGTCCCAAATTTCCTTAGAAGTAGTACAACTTTGAATTCTACTGTATTCGTCTGGACCAAGTCCACACACAAGCTATTTTTGGCCTTGGCATTCTTCTCCCATTTTCTCAAGTCCTCAGCAGTACAATCAGCTCTTGTTTTTGGCATATCTACTCCTTTAACATTCTTCTTCATGGTAGCCATGGGACCATCAGTGATTATGTCCCATAGCTCATAGTCTTCTCCAATGATAAGATCTCTCATTATGTTCTTCCACCAGGAGTAGTACTGGCCATTGAAGAGTGGTGTCCTAGCAGTTGATTGTCCTTCCCAATTTCCAGGTGGTGCACTCATCTTTATCTTCTTCTAAGGCGTTAACCTCTTCAAGGATAACCTGCTCTGATACCAATTGATGTTTTATACTACAATAACACGGGGGGGGAGAGATG
>MDKH01018306.1:0-12233 GCA_005239495.1 Nicotiana undulata
GTTGGTTAGGCCTTTTTCATGAATTTCAAACCCATTTGGCTGCCTGAACCTAGAATACAAGAAGTAGAAAGAACAACACCCTTTGACTATATATATATTCTTTTTGTTTTTGAATCCGGTCAACATGCACAAACTGAATCAAACATAATGCACAAGTAGCACATAAGATGCATCAGGATAGTCTTGTAATTCTTGGGTACACCTGTTCTAGACGGACCCAACCCCTGTGTTGAGTCCCCAAAGTCAAATGCACATGATGCAAACAAATGTTCCTACTAGGGATCCGGCATGAGGCTATGTTATTCTAGGTTTAAATCCTAGGGGAGTGTTTTAGACCTAGCTTACCCAAGCGGACAGCTCGAGCTGAGGTGGGGGCAACGTACCGGGAGCATGAAAGTCTACCCGGCCTAGTTACTGAACCACAACCTCGTTCTAATTGGTATGACTTCTAACAGAAAAGTGGGCCACGGGCACGTGTGCACCATAAATTCAGAAGACTCAGAAGGGATGCGTAAGAAGGCAGTTTAATACAGTTCAAATAATATCAAAGCGATAAATAAGCGGCAATTAGCACATAAGGTACCAAAAAAAATAAAAATAAAATATAATAACATCAAATTAATATAGCCAAGTATAAATCACATTACAAGCTCAAATTCTGAACCCTGAACAGAAGTTTTGGGTTATTATCCCCAGCAGAGTCGCCAGAGCTGTCACATCTCCTTTTCCCGAAAGGGATAGGGGAGTTTTCCAATTTAAGTGACATAATCGAAATGGGATTATTTATTTTATTAAGAGCCGCCACTTGGGATAATTTTATGGTGTCCCAAGTCACCAGTTATATTAAATCCCAAATCGAGGAACATTTGACTCCGTTTAAAGTTTGTGAAACCAGAAGACCATGTAAGGAATTCTGTGAACCCAGTAGAAGGTGTTAGGCACTCCCGAATTCCGTGGTTTAGCACGGTCACTTAGCAATTTATACTTGGCTTGCTTTATCTAATGATTTATTTTAGGACCTATGTTTATTTTACCTTTTACCTCTTTTAATCACTTGATTATTCGTGATTATGGAATTATATTGAAAAGAGTCACGCGTACGTGTACTCATTTTATTTGGCGCGTCAAAAATTATGTCACGCATACGTGCACACAATTAGTTACCACTTTATTAACTAGGATTGTTCGGCCAAAGTCGCGCAAACGCATACTTCGGTTTTTTATTTATTTTTGGAAGTCACAACTATGTCACGCGAACGTATACATAATCGCGATAGATTGTTTAATTAAGAGCGCGCTTAAAGCATTCTATATAGATGAATTGTTTTCCAAATATTTGAAATTACTGGAGGTTATAATTCATGGATGTTTATCGGGAGAGTGTAGGATTCAATACTAAAGGGTTATTAAACTTATTTAAGAGAAATGTTTGAAATTTGTGAGAGTAATTTGAACTAAACCTTAGCAAAATAATAACAGAAGTTAGAAATGGCTTCAGTAATGATTATAGTCAAGTGAAACATTTGTCTGGAGTTAAAAATCTAAATGGGGTCTAAGCTCTTTCAGAAAACTATGTCCCTGCTTTCATAAAAGAAAAATGAAGTTTTAAAATTAGGATATGACATGAAGGAAATTTTTATCTTTGGACCATATCTTTTCATATGACGTGCCTCATTTGCTGAAGGTGCAAAAAGTACCTATAAAAGAATTATTTGCTTTTTGGACGTCTAATTTTCAGTTGCTTTTCTATTTTTGTTTGTATGTAGTTTTCATATTTCCTTCCTGCTTCTTTAGGTGACTTGTGCAATTTATGGTATTGATCATGTCCCAGCACTTGATATTTTAAGAAAATTAAAGTCCAGAAATAGACTAGTGATTGGCACCATTTTGAAACCTTTCAGCTTTGAAGGACCAACGCGTTATGGATTTATCTTTGAAATGGGTTCTATATGTATAAACCCGTTTTATTCGGCGCGCTAAAAATTATGTCACGTGTACATAATTAATAATACTTATTATTCATTAAGATTGTTTGGTCAAGGTCGCACGAACGCATACCTTGATATATATTGGGAGTTATAATTACGTCACACGAACGTGTACATAATCACAATTGAGATTAACTAAGGTCATGAAATATGGAATTTTTGTGGCAACAGGTTAATTTCAAAGTCATTGATTCATATGGCAAACTAGCAGCTATTCTCCTGCCTAACATCGAGGGATTGTTTCACCTATAGGATAGTTTTCATGATTTTCCCAATAATATTTAATAGTCAATCTTTTACTAACTTGACTAAATTTTGGTAGATTGAAATGCTAGAGATGGAATTCAATTATAATATCATCTATGATAATGTACACATTTGGCAGAATCATTATGATGAAACCTGCCTATAAACTAGAGTAAATTTCATAGATTTCAAGTTTGAGTACAGTCTAATTGATCAAAATCTGCCTATAACTTTGACTATATATACACTATCTGCTCAAAAGTTCAAAAACTGGAAAAAAAAAACGAACAAACTTAATCACACAACAAACCATTTTCATAACTCCAACAGAGTACCAAACCAAAGGCGACAAATAAGCAAATGGCCAATATGAAGAAGTAATTTATTGTCGCACACAAAATAACATCGCAAACAATATGGAAAGAGAACAGAGTGCACCTGTTAAGCAAATCCTTTCTCTATACATAAATCAGCAAGTACAAGGCCTTGACTCCAAAATTCGAACGAGAAAACAACGACAATAATCCAATAGGAATCGCGAACCAGGAAACCTCGAGCACTGAAACGAACAGTCCAACCACCTCTTTGTCGCTCATATTTGAGCATCCAAAACCTCAACATCAAAATTTTGGCTCAAATAGAAATCCTTTACACATGAAAGCAAATTCAAGATAAGAATATAGGACTCAAGGTTTTGATATGGTATTGTTTCTGTAGAAAATGGAGCAAATTACGTAGTGCAAAGACTTGGAGATGTAGAAGTTGTGTGTTTTCTCAAAAAGGAAAAGACCGAAGAATCAAAAGAAACATCCTCCTCTGGTGCTTTCCTTCTTTTCCTTTTTATAAGCAAAATTCTTGGCAGTTCGTTGTTGTTCCCCCTATTTGGAGTGGGGGAACGTGATTGTATGTGTGCATTGTGTCGTGTGTTTGTGGGGTAAGGCATGAGTGAAGTGGGGAAGTGAGGAAGTTGAGTGTTATTTTTTTTATTTTTTATTTTATAGTATTATATATATATATATATATATATATATATAGGAATAAATCTTATATTCTAAGAATGTGAATAATTTTTTTTTTAATTTTCTTAAATAAAACCTATTAAGAGTAAGATAAAAATTTAAAATATTAAGATTAGACCTAAAAGAAATATTTACACCAAAATAGTATAGAATTTGGGTGTGGTAAAAAATTAGTTGTTCACAGGCGTCACCTCCTATCTCATTCCTTATTATGTCTTTTCCTTGTATTTCGGAGACAGTAGTACTTGATTATTCAGACTGTTGTTTTTAGTATTCTTAGATAGTCCGTGAAAATTGTGGTACCGCTTTCTGGGAGTTGTATTACGGATTTTTGATAAATTATGCACTTAAGTTGATCTATTTTATTTCTTCCGCATTTTGCCTCTACTTGTTATTGTATTTCACTTTTAAGTGCTTAAATAATAAAGGAAATAAGTTGTAATAACATGTAACATTGGCTTGTCTAGCGGGTTCAACGTTATACGCCATCACAGTCCCGACGGTGGGATTTCGGGTCGTGATAGTTAGTTTTGGTTTTTCCTGTCATTAAGAACCCACAACAAAAAGTTTTAGCCTAGTATACAAGCAAACAATGGACTACTATATTTGAAATAACCATTATGCCCTTAGTCAATGTCACGATCCAAATTCTCAACCTTAGGGATCGTGATGGCGCCTAACACCACACTTGCTAGGCAAGCCATTGTTAGAGTTTGATTAGCTATTTACCTTTGATTATCCATTTAAACATAATAAACAATTATAAAATAAACTTAAGCTACTGACTTTCAATGAATAATTCCAAACATAAAATAATAAACACTTAAATAAACCGAGCCACGAACTAATTATATAAGTAACTCTAGAACTACCCCAGGGTCTGGTGTAACAATTCACAAACTACTAAAGAATACTACAAATAATGGGCTGAAAGAAATAATGTAACTGTTCTGAATGAAATAAAACAGCATTTATGGAAATAGGAGAAGACTCTCGTGATCTGCGAACGCCGGCAGATATACCTCGTGTCTCCGAATAAATGAATAGTCACTCTAAATATCTCTATTGTTGGTCGATACTTGGATCTGCACAAAAGAGTGCAGAGTGTAGTATCAGTACAACCGATCTCATGTACTGAGTAAGTGTCGAGCCTAACCTTGACGAAGTAGTGACAAGGCTACGGCGGGGCAATAACAACATATAACCTGTGACAATAATATATACAATAACGCAACAAAACAATTCTACACGAACAAGAAAAATATAACTGAGACAATAAATATAAAGCAAGAAGGAAATCTAAACAAATAATTAAGTACTGCAACAACAATGAAATAACTCAACCGCCTTTTCCAGGCCTCAGCTATAACAACCTCTCAAATAATTTCAAAGTTTCCAAACTTTAACTTTAAATAAAAGTAGTGCCAAAATATGAAAATAGTACTATAAAATGGTAGTTTTCAAATCTTGGTTTTTCTTTGAAAATCATTAAAAATATAATTGTCCTCCCTTATTGCTCCTTGTTGCGGCGTGCAACCCGATCCCACCAGACTTATCATACCAATTTATTCATCCGCATCACGATCAATTTATTCACCTGTATCACAATCAATTATCCATCCTTATCACATTCCCCTTATCACCGCCTTTCAAGTCAAAGCCTTTCACAATTTTTATGTCTCAAAAAATTGTAAACAGAACAAGTTTCACTTTAAAATAACAGTAAAAGCAGAGTATGAAATAATGACAATAAAACAGTGCGTGTTCCAGCCTTTATTTTATAAACAGTAAACCATGTGTGTTCTCCCTTATCATTATCTTGTTGCGGCGTTCAACCCGATCCCACCTATTCACAATATCACAATCAATTATCCACCCTTGTCACAGCCCCCTTATCACACCAATTTTGTTTATTCATCAAAAACTTTCACTGTTCAGGCCAAGCCTTTCACAACACTTTTAGTTCAACAAATTTCAAACAGAAAACAGTGTAGCTCGTAATCTTCAACCAATATAATTTCACAATAAAACCAACCAGAATATATGTAAACACCGTAACGCTTTCAACCCATCTCAGACTCTATGTACCATGATAAAATCAAAAGAACAACCAACATTTTTAATACATTTGCCACAACCATTGACAACAATCAATTGAAACCAAACATCCATGTAAACTTCAACAATCATAAGACAGTTAAACTGCATTCCTCATCACTCCCTCAATATATCAAAAATGGAACCAAGAGGAAACGTATATATATATATAATTCGTAAAAATAATGCCAAACTGCTCAACCGTTTTGTACCACAAGGAATCCTGCTAAAAAAACCAATACTCTTTCCAAAATAACCACAACAATATCTAACAATAAAATAACAAGACCAAGTAGTCATAGAAACAATAATGGACATAGAACAATTAAGACAAGAATCAATTAAGTTGGGAACGGGAAAGGGATCATGCTTAACAGGAAAATTGGGTGGTGCATAGATACTCGTCACCTCACCTATACACCACGCTCATGCATTTCACATAGAAAACAAGTGGGGATTCATATTCTCTCAAGTCAAAGTTAGACCAAACACTTACCTCAATTTCGCAGGCCACTCACAGCTTTATTATAGCTTTTCCTTTAGAATCCTGCTCTAACTTGCTCGAATCTAATCATAATTAACTCAATATCATTAATTAATACTAAAGGAACTAACTTTATTGAAAAATATAATTTTTCCTAAGTTTTCTCAAAAAAACTGAAAACCCGACCTCGGGCCCTCTTGGTCTATACTCGGGGTTCAGGCCAAATTACGTTTACCCATTCACCCACGAACCCAGATATACAATTAGTTTAAAAATTCGACCTCAATTCGAGGTAAAGATTTGATTTTTATAAAATTCCCTAATTCTACCCAAACCCTCAATTTTTACCATGAAAACTCTTAGTTTTTGATTTAAAAGTGATGAAAAACAATAGGTAATTGAAAGAGAAAAGTTTAGAATTGATTACCTATGACTTGGGGATGATATTTGGTGAAGAAATTCGTTCCTAGGGCTGTGGGGTTCAAAAATTTGAAGAAGAAGAAGTCTGCCCGTTTTATATTCTGCCTCATTTTTTGTGCCAAAGAATCCCCAAATTTGATTTTTATGTGTCCAATGGATTGGTTGTGACATTCTAGTCAAGTTAGACTTTTGAATCACTCAATTTGGCCATATAATAAAGGAGATATGTAGGTTTTAATATTTACAATTAGTGCAGATTTTAATACGCCGTCAGGAGCAATTTCGTAATTAATCTGAAAAATCTGGCAACCTTAGTAAAATGTCCATAAAACCCTCATACAATGTCCAAATTCGATGATTCTATTTGCTACGCGTACGTAATTATGATACGGATCTAATACTTCATTCAAAACAGAAATCGGAGCTCATTTGTTCAATATGATATCATTTATGTTTGAAGAAACGACGTTGAAGCATAAGAAAGAACGAGCGCAACACAACCCAAGCCTATTTGAAACTCACCCGAGCCCTCGGGGCTCTAAATCAAACATGCACGCAAGTCTAAAAGCATCATATGCACTTGCTCGTGCGATCAAATCATGAAAATAACATGTAAAACTACGAATTAATCCTCAAAACTCATTATTTTCCTCAAGAACACTTATAGTTCATAACTTTTCAACCGGATATCCGAATCACGTCAAACGAACTCCGTTTTTCACCAACTTTCACAGGCAAGGCCTAAATATCATAACAAATCTGTACCGGGCTCCGGAACCAAAAACGGGCCCTATACCAATGATTTTAAATATTAATTTTTTTCTTTATTTCATAAATATTTCAGCAAAACAATTTCTTTCAAAAATTGATTTATAAGGCTTGGGACCTCGGAATTCATTTCTGGGCATACACCCGGGTCCCATATTTTACTGCAGACCTCCCGGGATTATCGAAACACAGATCCGAGTATGTATACTCAAAATGTTTACTCGAGTAAACTAATACCAAATTTTTAATTCTAAAAATCAGTATTTTTTATATTTTCACAAAAAAGCTTTCCGGTTTCATGCCCGGACTGCGCACGAAAATTGAGGTAGTTAAAATTAATCTTTTTATGGCTAATGAGTCTAGAACGGAGTCTAAATTCATAAAATGACTCCTTGGGTAATCACAATCTCCACCTCTAAAACAAACGTTCGTCCTCAAACGGACATAGAAGATTACCTGAATTTGCAAACAAGTGTGATATTTACTCCGCATGTCCGACTCGGACTCCCAAGTAGCTGCCTCAACGGGCTGGCCTCTCCACTGCACTCGAACTGAAGGACAACTCTTAGACCTCAACTAACGAATCTGCCGGTCTAAAATTGCTATCGGCTCCTCCCCATAAGTCGAGTCTTTGTCCAATTGGACAGAGCTGAAGTCTAACACGTGAGATGGTTCACCATGGTATTCCCGGAGCATAGACACATGGAATACAGGATGAACTGAGGATAACCCTGGAGGCAACGCAAGTCTATACGCTACCTCCCCCACTATATCAAGAATCTCAAACGGTCCGATATACCTAGGGCTCAACTGATGCTTCTTCAAAATCTCATAACACCCTTCATGTGCGACACACGAAGCAATACTCTCTCTCCAACCATGAATGCCACATCACGAACCTTACGATCGGCATAACTCTTTTACCTAGACTGAGCTGCACGAAGTCTCTCCTGAATAATCTTGACCTTGTCTAAGGCCTCCTGAACTAAGTTTGTACCCAGTAACCGAGCCTCTCCTGGCTCAAACCATCCAATTGGTGATCTGCACCGTCTACCATGTAATGCCTCATAAGGATCCATCTGAATGCTCTACTGATAGCTATTATTATAAGCACACTCCGCTAACGGCAATAACTGATCCCAAGAACCTTCAAAGTCGATAACACAAGCACTGAGCATATCCTCTAAAATCTAAATAGTACGCTCGGATTGCCCGTCCGTATGAGGATGAAATGATGTGCTCCACTCAACTCGGGTACCCAACTCACGCTGAACTTCCCTCCAAACGTGTGAAGTAAACTACGTACCCCGATCAGAAATGATAGACACGGGCACACCATGAAGGAAAAATATCTCCTAAATATATAACTCAGCCAACCGCTTTGAAGTATAAGTACTTTCCATAGGAATGAAATGTGCTGATTTAGTCAGCCTATCCACAATAACCCAAACCACATCGGATTTCCTCTAATTCTGTGGGAGTCCAACAATGAAGTCCATAGTGATTGTCACGACCCAAATCCCAATTCAGGTCGCGATGGCGCCCAACAGCGAAGTTAGGCAAGCCGATATAACTTTCACTAAGTGATACCCTTCCCACTCGATCAAACAAGTCCATGGTTACCCATTTATAATAACTAATATGATACTAGCCTTGAGTGAAGGTAAAGTCATAGTAGATACAGAGCCGAAATAAAACATACACATAGATATACATCCCGAAACCCCAAAATATATACTGTGTGTGTGCCAGTAACTAGTGTCACGGGCAACTACTGAATATATAATGACTATAACATATATATATACAGAGTCTCAGTCTGAATGAAATAGACAGAGAGCATAACAAAAGAAACTCCAGGGTGCTGCTAGGAAGTCGCCAGGAAAGAAGTTCACCGTGAAGTATGACCACGCTATCAATATCTGGCACCGACCTGAAAATCAGATGGACTAGCCTCCGGACATGTACAGTCAAGTACAGAAAAGGAAAGAAAGTGCAACATGAGTACATATATATAAATATCTACCCAGTGAGTATCCCGTCTAATCTCGAAGAAGTAGTGACGAGAGGTTGACTCGATACTCACTAAGGTCCAAAAGTCGTAAAGTAAGCAGGATGTAAAGAAAACTATAGGCAAGTAAAACAAATAATCAGGTACATCAATACCCGGCATCAAATAACAATCTCAAATCAAACACGTTTGATATCCGTCGTGCCGTACGGCCCGATCCCACCCTGGTAGTCTCAATCTCGCCGTGGCGTACGTCCCGATCCCACCCTGGTAGTCTCAATGTCGTCGTGGCGTACGGCCCGATCCCATAATATAATCAATCATCACTCTGTTGTGGCGTACGGCCCGATCCCATAATATAATCAATCATCACTCTACCGTGGCGTACGGCCCAATCCCATAATATAATCAATCATCACTCTATCGTGGCTCTCTTATCACTTCTTAAATCAAGCCAAGTACCACACGTTCAAAGACAACAATACCAATCACACAAGTATACAAGTAATATCTATGCTACAACAGAGGAGAACAATGAGTATGTTGTGTCCTAACTACCCGGACGAAGCAGTAATAGCCACTACGTACGGACTCTCGTCACTCGGTGCGTACGTAGCCCCCAAACAAGATCACATAGCAAACAAGGTTACCTAGAGGGACAATTTCCCTCTTACGAGGTTAGAAAGGAGACTCACCTCGATAAAAGCACTCCTCGGACCAAGGACCGGATCAAAAGAAGCGCCCAAAACTCCGAAACTACTCTTGACGGTTCACAACTAGCCAAACATAACATAATTGAATCAATTTAAGGTTCAAGAAGGAGAATTAGCAAGAATTCCTAAAGTTTAACATTCTTGGCGATTTTTGAAATTTCGGCCCCGGGCCCACGCTTTCGGATTTAAAAATTCTTGAAGGATTAAATTACCCGTAGTCTAAGGATCGTAATTACATAATTTATTTAGGAATTAAATGTATAAGAAGGGGTAATTCACTAATTTTCCAAAATCCCATTTACAACCCAAAACCTAGATTTTTCCAAGAATTAGTAGTTGATTTCTTTGTTAATTCATGTATGAAACTAGATAAATGAAAAGAATTTACTTACCTCTGCTGAATTTGGGTCAAGAGCAGGTTCTTGAAGCTCCTAGAACTCTCTAATGGAGGTGAAAGGGTTGAAAAATGAAGAAGGTCTGTGTTTGGAACTTAAATATAGGCTGCCTACAGGGACCCTCGCACCAGCGACATTTGGGGCCGCAGGCGCGGCCCCGCACCTGCGAAGAATTGGCCGCACCTACGGAGGCTGGGCCTGGGAGCTGGGGTCGCACCTGCGAGGGGGAGTCTGCACCAGTAAACTCGCACCTTCAGCACCAGCGGACTCGCACCAGCGGGCACAAGTTCGCACCTGTGGAGGTAGAGGGATCTATGGGCTTTCCGCACCTGCGAGGCTGGGACCGCAGGTGCGGTCACAACAGAAGCAGCCACACCAGCAGTGGATTTTGCTGGTTTTTGGCCCCGTGCGGGGTCCGGGAAGCCCTTGGACCCACCCGAGCCTCCGACAAAATATACCAACAAGTCTCAAATCATATGACGGACTCGCTCGGACTCACGGAACATGAAAAACATCACTAGAACTTGAAACCACCCTCTGAACCCCTTGAATTCAAACTTAAGACTTTAAGAACTCTAGATTTAATTTCATTGCGCCGAACGGGTCTATACTACTCGAAATGACCCCAAATTTTGCAGACAAGTCATAAATGACTGTACGGAACTATTTCCGGTCCCGGAGTTCCATTCGGACCCCGATAGCATGAAGTCCCATTCCAGGCCAAATTCTAACTAAAGGAAATCCTTATTTCCATTTCGGGCGCCGAAATGCTCCTGGGTCATCAGAAACCCAAGCCGAACATACGTCCAAGTCCGAAATCATCATACGGAGCTATTAGAGCTGTCAGAACTCGATTCTGAGGTCGTTTGCTCGAAATGTGGACCAAAGTCAAACTTGGCCAAATAGGCCAGCCTTAAGGAACCAAGTGTTCCTAAACCATCCAAATCATTCCCAAATCCCGGACCACCCACTCCCGCGAGTCATAAAGCACGAATAGCCGCTATGAAAGGTTTCATTTAGGCAAACGGGACCCTGATATGCAAAACGACCGGCGGGGTCGTTACAGTGATATGCTCCCACTTCCACTCAGGAATCTCTATCTGTTGTAGCAAACTATAACGACCCAGTCGGTCGTTTTGTGTGTTGGGACTCCGTTCCCATGAATGACTCTTTCCATAGAGGCTAATCGTTCCTTATGACTTGTATGGGAAGGTAGTTCGAGATTCAGAAGTGATTTGGCCAGTTCAGGAACACTTGGTTCCTGAAAGCTAGCCTATTTGGCTAATTTTGGTTTCGAGCAGCATTTTGACTAAACAACCTCGAAATCGAGTTCTGACAGCTCCAATAGATCCGGATGATGATTTCGGACTTGGGAGTGTGTTCGCCTCGGGTTTCTGATGACCCGGAAGTATTTCGGCACCTGAATTGGAATTCAGGATTTCATAAGATTTGGAGTTCAGCCTGGAATTGGACCTCGTGATATCATGGTCCGAATGGAATTCCGGAACTGGAAATAGTTCCGTATAGTCATTTATGACTTGTCCACAAAAATTTGGGGTCATTCTGAGTAGTATAGACCCGTTCGGCATATTGATGAGCCATTTGAATTTTCTTGAAATCCTAAGTTAGAAACTAAGGGGTTTTGGAGAGTGATTTCTAGTTTGGATGATATTTTTAGTGTTCTGGGAGCTCGAGCAAGTCCGTCATGTGATTTGGGACTTGTTGGTATAATTTGTCGAGGGCTCGGGTGGGCCCAGGGGTCCCTCGGACCCCAATCGGGGTCAAAAACTAGCAATTGCATAGCTGGTGGGAAATTTATTGGTGTGATCGCACTTGCGGTCCATGAGCCGCAGGCGCGACTCCAGCCGCAGGAGCGGCCTTGCTGTCGCAGGCGTGGCTCCGCAGGAGTAGACCAGGCTTTGCAGGCGCGACCATTCCCCAGGGCCCAGGCCATCGCAGGCGCGACCCATTTCCCGCGGGTGCGAGTCCGCACTTGCGATCCAAAGGTCATAGGTGCGGAAACTGCTGAGCAGTCCTATAAATAGCCCATTTTGTGAATCTTCTTCCCAAAAACAGATTTTTCCTCCATTGT